>JASDQU010738168.1:108043-122575 GCA_032191745.1 Picea mariana
TTTATATTATGTACTTATTGATTATTATTCTGGTTTTAATATTGAGGATACTACCTTTTTAGGGGACATTTTGACACTAGGAGCAAGTCGTTGGAGTTGGAGATGCATAATTATGCCACATGTCAATCATCTAGGCCATCTCCTCATGGTCAAGGCCTTTTTCTCCTCAAAACATCCATGTGTCAATGAGCCATGTCTTCACCACCAAACCCTAGCCCCTCAAGGTGATGTCAAGCCTCCAAAGGTGACGTTTTGTTTCTCTCAAGAAAAATGTTTGGCATGTGAGGGCTAGGTTATGTATCTCAAGTCATCTTCTAGGCCTCCAAAGATACATCTCTCTCATTTGGCATGCAGGCCCTTAGCATCCAACCTGTGGGATTCAAGCCCCGTGGAATCCCAAGATAGATTTGTTCCTCCAAAATTGTCCACCAACTAGGTCCTGCAAAGACAAATAACCACACCCTCCAAGGATATCAAGTCATAATATCATGGTGAGTAAATCAAATCAATAAATGAGCCACCTAAGCATGTGCATCAAATATTACCTGATCAAACAAGTAAGTGTTCAAAGACATTATGTGACTTTCCAATCTTGGATGTGGGAGGGTTGACAAGGTGTCCTATTGGGTAGATATTTCCCCGGGTCAAGGAGTGTTTCCGAGGTGATCCCTCTCTAAGTCATGTGAAGTAGATGAAGTGGTTAAGGATCAAGACTCATTGGGAATGAGGTTCATGACATACAAGGGGTTGTAGTGTCTCATTCATGGGTGCCTTTGTAGAGTGTGTGTGACACCTTCATTTGCAATGCATTTTTTCCAAGCCCATCTCTTGCCATTCTTTGTTTCTTTCATGTTTAAAGAATGAGTTGAAGGCTGATGTCCTGGCGTGGTGTCTAGATAATGATAGCGTCACTCACAAATACCTTACGGAAATGAGAAGGTTGGCTCATGATGAGACCCCCTTTCTCTCAGTTGTGCAACTGAGAGTCACTACCCTAGCTTGGTGGCAAGATGATGGTAATTTCATACATCTAGATACCCATGATCACGATAGGCCGACTTGTGATGAGACCTCCTATCCTCCAACTACCCCCCTAAGCACTCACTATCATTTATTCTTGTGGGTCCCCCTTTTCTTACAAATAATCGTTTCATTTCTTTCATCAAGGGATCCCTAGTTGAAGCATATGGAAGGTTTATATAAACAGGCTTTTATCTTTTTTAGACAACAACAATCCCTCTAGGCATTCATCCCATTCTTCCCATAGAATGAGGGACAACCCCTTCTTGGGTCAATACACCCTCAAATCCCAAGATACAAGGAAATGAGGGTTTTAGGTGATGGAAAATTGGTAAGTATGTTCGGGAACGATACGATGGATCTCTAAGAGAGTTCCTAGTAACAAACCCATTCCCAAGGAAGACCACTTACTAGGGCATAATGTCAAGCACCAAGGTGAAACATAGAAAAAAGGCATAATGTCCGAGCATATGTCATGAAATCTAAAGTAGTCTAAGATACAACATACTCAAAATACCTCAAATATTGAAATGCCACTCACCATAATACCGTACTTGTACCTCATGGAGCAAGGCCCAATGCCTCTCGGAAGCCAGCTAGTGTGGTGGATGCCATCTGAAAATCCTAACCTCTATGGTGGTGAGAAGGGTCTCCATCTGTGCAAGTGGATACTGCTGGTCATGTAGTCTCTCGACAGTCCATATCTGCAACCTGAGAACCTCGAGACATAATCTCCTTAGTTATCCCACAAAATGGGGATAAAGACTCTCTATTTAATTTAAAAGATATTTTTTATTAAAAAATATATGAAACATCTTTATCATAAAATTTGGTCATATCCAATAACTACATCTATAAATACAATGAACAATCATTTCATAGTGATTCTTGGATAAATCACAACAAATGACCAATAATTCAAAGTGGTGGCTTTTCAAAATATTCTATGACATAAATGTGTTTAAACTTACAAGATTCCTAATGATTGATTAATGCTTATACATTGTAACCAAAAATGTTATTGAGAATCACTTAAAAACAACACTATTTTTATTTTTACAATTTCTTCTAAAGTTGTCATAATCTACATGATTTATAAACTAACATGTCACACTAAATCTATCACAAGTGAAAGTTTATATGTCAATATTATCCACTAGACACCAAGGTGAATATAAAGTGATAATATGGGATACAAAATTCCACTAAGAGCTAAACTTATATGTCAATTTGTTTAGTAGAATTGAAACAATTCGATAGAAGAATATTTCTTCCCTCAATTAGATATTGATGATGATGATGATTAATGTCTATTGAGACTAAGATTTGTCTATCTGACCATAAGATAAAGTAAAAGATTATTTGGATTTTTTAATAATGTTATTTCGATGCTCGAAAAGCATTAGGAGAAGCGTTCCAAGATCATTGTAGTTTTTATGACTTGGAAGGTTAGGAAGGTCAGTATTGTGATAAATATTTTGAAATTCAGATCTAATTTGGGTATACGCAAGGTACTCTTGGAGAAAGTGATTCTCATCTTCAACCCTTTGAGTGTCACAAAGGAGACAGATTCTTTCATGCCATGGTGTTTTGGGAATTGTCGAACACCCGGTTTCACTATGCAACTCATGATAATTAGTTCTTATTTTAGAAATATTGATTCTCTTCCTTACATTGGTCAAAACAAAAAGATGTTTTTGATCTTCAAGATTAGGATTAACCACCTCCTTATAATATCTTAATTTTCTTTTATCCTATAATTCTTTATCGCACCAAAGAATCTCCTTAAATTTATCTTTAATGATATTTTTAATATCATCATTATTTTGCAGAATAACTTCTTCCTTTATTCCACAATAATGTAACCAAAACTTGGCATCATTATGTCATCCTCTTTTAAGTTGTTGGTGTTTTTTTGCTAGATTCTGAAACAATATTAAATTAATTAAGACATCAATAATACAAATATCTATATTCATAAATACAAATATATTAAATATGATTATTAAAAAATATAATAATATTTAAGAAAATTAAGTATATTTAAATATAATTATTTAAACTAAGGAAGAGAGAAGTAAGATTTCTTTACTATTCCAAATTCATAAATAAAAATATATTAAATGTGAATATTAAAAAATATAATAATATATAAGAAAATTAAATATATTTAAAAATGATTCTTAAAAGTAATGAAGAGAGAAGATAAAAAAAAAATTATTTTTTCAAGGAAATTTCTCCAATCCTTGAATCCAATAAGTACAACTATACCCTTGCACCATAGCCTACTCAATTTTCATTAATGTATTTTAATTATTAAAAAATAAAGTGTAATTATATTATTTTTATTTATAAAATAAAAATAATCATATATATAAATTAATGAAAAATAATTATTTTAAATAATTAATTAAAAAATTGATTAAAAAATTATAAATTATATTTAATTTTTTTTTTTATTAATTAGTTTAAAGTAAAATTTATTAATTTCATTTCTCATAAACTTTCATCCTCGATGCTGTGTATATTTTTTCGAATATCAATACTACTATCACTATAAATCTTGAAAGAAAATCGAATAAGACCTTTGTACTTTTGTCATTTTTAATCTTAATATTAAAATTTTGCTAAGTTGGAAATATTTCATTAAACAAATTCTAATGTTAGATTGTGCAATGGAAGCAATGGATTTTGTTTTATATTGGAAACATGGAGACAAATTCTAAATGTTAGATTGTGCATTGGAATTTGTTTTATGATTGGAAACATGGATATATCTATACTTATGCAATGTGAATGGATATATTTATACTTATCTAATGTGAATGCGGATTTGTTTTATGATGGGAAATATGTAAATATTTATGATTATGTAATGGTTTGAGTATTCAATTAAAGTTTATTATCATTATGAGAAAAAAAACAATTATCTCGAAATGTTGATATAATCATGGATACCTTAGTATTTTTAATCACAAAATAAACTTCAATTCAAAATCTAACAAAAAAAACTTCTACTTCAGTTCAGAATCTAACAAATAACTCCTACGGAGTGTCAACTCATAACAAATTTTAAATGTCATATGTATTAAATACCTTGTGAAAAAGAATCACCCCTTTCCAAGTATCACAAGCATAATTGTCTCTTTAATTGGACTTTAATTTCATTTTAATTTATATTGCTTTGCATATATATATATATATATATATATATATATATATATATCAATTTTTAATTTTATATTATGTACTTATTGGTTAATATTGTGGTCTTAATATTGATTTAAGTACAACTTATTAATATTATTGTTTTTTTAAGTAATAATTAAAACTTTATGTAAAAAAACTCATCTAATAATTTATTGAAAACAAAATTTCATTATTAATATTATTGTTTTTTTAAGTGATAATTAAAACTTTATGTAAAAAAACTCATCTAATAACTTATTGAAAACAAAATTTTATTACACAATAAAGTCAACAATAGCTACATGGTAATTAATTCATACAATCAACATTATATATAAAAAATAAATGCAATTGTTTTGCAAACACATACGACATTTATATATAAATTTACACAACATAAATTAACCATAAAAAATCACACAAAACACTTATTTGTTTGTGAAGAATCAATTAGTTGTGTACATGTGATGTTCCTCCCAACCATAGCCTTGGTGTTCCAAATCTCAACAACAAGCCACCCGCGAGCTAAGGCTATGAGTCCACAAGAAGGTCTGACCCTTCTGACTATCCACTCTCCACAATCAACATCCCAAAACCCAGGTTCTACTCCAACAATAGCTCCAATCCATTAACTCTCTTCCCCACAACCTGCACAACCCAAGGAATGGGATCTCCCTTCACTACCACGTAGTCCCTTAGGCCTTCCTACTTCCCTCCTGGGCTCCAATACACTTGGTTGGATAGGAATATCACAACTAGGGACTCCAAGAACCCTCAACTACTCTAGGAGTGCTCATTGTATCCTTATCAAGGCTCTTGAGCCATTTCCTCAACAAGAAATGTCACTTACAGGGATACAACCTTCATTATAGGCCCACAACCTCATTTTCAGCATACAACTCAACCCAAAAATGGTTTTCCTTAAGCATTACATGGTTGGTTATATTTTTCCATCACTCATCCCTCGTCTTACTCCTCCAAATCAACATGTAAAACTAACTCAAGAATGAACTCAAATTTCCTTTTCTTCTCATGCAAGATTGACTCTAACATTTCCCAAAAAGTGGTTGTACTCAACCCATGTTATCATAAATTGGGTGAGTTGATCTTTCCCACCTACCACTCTTACATCACTTTAATAACTCTTTGATATTTCTAAGGGAATAAACATTTATAATGAAATAGATGAATTATTAGGAATGGGTAACCCCTTGGACCCTTCTTTAGCCCCCTCACTTGTGAAATCATAGCCCCTCGTCATTACCGTCCTACTCGTACCACAACCAATGACTTATATTTATTAATGATTGTAATGTACATTTTACATAGCTTGGCCCTTGGCCATATCACCTCACGTGGGCTATCCCATCCAAACATATTGGCTCACCAACCTAATTAATATTTTCAAAATTACATTATAAATTGCGAGGATTAAAGCTAGGGACATTACACTTTAAACCATTATTGTTTTCAAGGAAGAAGTCCATATCAATGCAATTGTCATTTTCAAGGAAAAAGTTCATATCAATATATATGGAAGGGTTATAGTGTTACTCATTAAGGAGGAGTTAACTTTATGGTAAAGAGAATAAATGCCATGTATTGGAGCTTAAATGTCTAAGAAGGTTATTGGTATGTGGTTGTTTATAAACATGCAATAAGGTTAATGGTAAGTGTATGATAAAGAATGATATGGGAGTTTAACTACTTCCACATAGAATAACATAAGGCAATATGTACAAAGGTGATCCATATGGAATGTTGGTGTTATCACACATGGTGTACATGAGACAACATTACTTATTATTGTTTTTGGTACAAGTGACAACTAGCCTCTCATAGGGGATTCACTTGTTGACCAATATCCTATCATGTCCATTCATAAAGGGGCTTTTAAAATTGTGAAAAATCAAGTCGATATATTGTTTCATGTTAANNNNGGGGGAGAGGTATTTTTTAATTGAAGTAGGGATATAGGTATTGGGGGGGTGGCATGTGTTATATGCATTTGTTAGTAGTTTCCAGGAAATAAATTCGATGCCTACACATAAGAAATATCAATGGATCTACACTAAATAGATGATTAGATTTAGACAAGAAATATATTTGGGATAAATGGATCAGATCTACATGAAACAATAATCCTCAATGGATTTCACTTAGACCTATGACTCTCTCCAACCTATGCTCTCTATACACATGATGACCATATCTTGTAGCCTATAGTCTATTGGAGGCCCTATTCCACTCATGGATATTTGAAAGGGCTTGTAATAAGTTCAAGGTAGTCACTAATGGTGTAGTGCTACCCAATCCATGATGAGAGGGTTTGATTTATTATAAGGTTTCAATGCCTTTATGGTGGAATTTATTGTTGCACCTTGTATTGCTATTAGTTGACATCAAAGGAAGGGTAGCTCTATCATTCCCGCCATTTAAATGCATGCCAAATGAAGGAATGCTCTGTGAAAAATGAATTAACAAAGGCGCATGTCTTAGTGCAAATTGGAAAAGGGACTAGGATTAGTGATTTATGAATAGAGAGATATGCAAATTTCCCTTATTCACCCTCTTAGATTTGTAGTATCATTACCTTTTCACTAGGTTATTCACCTCATGACACATATGGAAGCAAAACTGCTTGACATCATTGTAGTAGGGAATTTTCCTAGCGATATGGGCACCATTCTTAGAGATTTTACTTCAACATGCAAGAAAAGATCAACTCTATACTGAATACTAAGTTACAAAGTTTGATTGACTCTTTTTAACAACAAAATACAGGTATGTGGAGAAATTATATGTTGAAATTAATGATTAATTTGCATTTGCAAGTTTTAAAATTAGACCTTAAAAATTTATAGCACCAACTAAAAACATGATATTCCTATTTTTATTCTAGTGTATTATTTATATTACAAGCTTAGCCCATAGGATCCATATGCCCCTTGTACAACATAATATCTTTTATTTTTTTTGGGGAAAAAATATTCTTTTATTAATATATGAAAAATATAATACAATGATAGAGTACAAGGAAGAGAGGACTCATTTCTACCTAAAGGATAGTAAGAATTCCCCTAAGTTGGATTGAGTCCTAGGATCATAATCTCTCACACCTCTCCTAATGAGAGTTCTTTGAGTATGCACGCCAAGAAAACATGAATGGGTTACTGGGTAGATCACTTGCCTAAAGATTAATGCAAAGACAACTTTGATAGATAGATAATTTTTCTTGAAATATCCATGAGATTAAAGATCTAAAGGACAAAGAGTTGCGACCTGAGGTGGCTCACCTTTCTAGATCTACAAAAAGATATCCATATACATAAACACCTTCTCAATGAATTCATGACCATGTATTAGATTGAAGAGAGCGGTGAAACTAGTATAACACTAAGCCCTTGAACCCAAGGCTATCTTACTACATTGGCATATCCCTATTTTGGGGTGTTAATGCACTTGTTTCTTAGTTTTAGGTTATTTTTTTAATTTGCAAGCTTATGAGAGTTATGCATTCTCTCTATACTAGGGGTAGAAATAAAAAGGGGTATTAAAAAAACTATGAAAAATGGATACATAGGATATCTAGTATAAATCACGGGGGCTTCACCTTGTTGAACAATATCTTATCATGTTCATTCATAAATGGGGTTTTTAAATTGTGCAAAATAGAGTCAATGTATTGTAGGTATTGGGGTGGGGTGAATGTGGGGTATGGGCGTTTATAGGTATTGGGGTGGGGTGAATGTGGGGTAGGGGGGTTCATAGGTATTGGGGGGTATAAAAAGAGGTATTTGGTAAAAATAGGGGATATATAGTAAAAATAGGGGTTTGTTTGATTGGAAAGATGTATTGGGAGGGGGGGTCAACAAAATAATTTTGAGAGGTATTTATCAATATCTAGTGAAATTAGAGGTATTATTTAATATCCCATGAATGCACGCGCTATGTCACAGGTTCACTAAGTGGAGGCCCCATGGTATAACTAAGGTTTTTTTTAATTGTAAAGATGTATTGGGAGGAGGTTCAATAAAATGATTTTGGGAGGTATTTTTCAATATCTAGTAAAATTAGGGGTATTCTTTAATAACCCATGAACAAACTCTCTATATTACTCATTTACTAAGTGAAGATCTTGTGTAGCCTCCACACAACTCAATTCAATATGACAACTCCTCCACATGATATTTATCCTTACTCTAAATGGATAAATCTCAATTAATTATACTATATGGAAACATTTTATATATCAACTTGTGTAATACACTTTAGATATACTTGATATGGTGAGCACTTTGTTCTTTTACACATATATTATTGATATCACGTCAATTTAAGATTAAGAATGCAATCAAGTTTTCAATTAGAAAACAACATTGTAGTATATTTAGAAATTGCATTCAGGTTCAATAAGTAGATATATCACATATCACTTTCATTTGGAATATTAAAAAATATTTTTTTTTTTTTTTTCAAAAATTTATTTACTAACCTTATTTGAAAACACATTTCTAATTTTTTAAAACTTACTTTTTCTTAAATATGAACATGTAGATTTGTATTATAAAAGGGATGTAGCTAATGCTGGAACAACAAGTTATTACAAGGAATTCCAAGATTAGAGAGGTCTCTAGCATGAAAGGAAAGGAGACCAATGTATGATACTCTATGACTGTTAATTTAGATACAAAATTTCTCACCTCTTTCGAGGTGTAGATTCTAACATAGGAGTTTAACAAACTGACTATTTTGCACATCATAACAAAACATGATTATGTTGGATTACGTGGTTGACTTTTTGTCGCCATTGGATGCAGTATTGATTGAGCTTTTTTCTTTTTCCCTACTACCATCCAAACTTCTTTGGTAGATGGAGGTGTCATTGTTAGTCCAACCAACCTCAAATTTTTTTGCTGTTGATTAGGAGGAATTGTCTTTTTTGTCACCTCAACTTTATTAGCTTCGTTTTCCCAACATGCCACTAGATGAGAGCTAGGGGAAGCCTTACTTTCTTTTCCCAGTTCAGGAGGGTCCGAATTGTTTGGTTGATTTGGAGGATTCTCCTGAGTGGATGGACCATTAGAATAGGGTTTCATATTCTGAGTTATGGAAGAATCTCGGCTAGGTGAATCCAGAACCGAGGAAAGTGAAGAATGTGACTTGCTAGTTTTTATAATTAGTTAGTGATCCTCATTGGAGTCATCCCACCAAGTTGATTTACATTGTCATTTCTAGGCCTTCCTGTTTCCCTTGGAACATTGTGCTGTTATGTGCCCTGTTTCGAAACAAACCCTACACCGTAGGGAAATTGTTTCGTAGTCCAACTTTTGTCTCCATGAGTAGTTTTTGCATGTAAGAACGATTTCAGCTAGAAACCATTTACTAAAGTCTATTTCCACACAAATGCGAGCATATGAAGTTACACTGTGAATTTCAGTTTCTTTACTTGCAAAATGATACTTCCCTAAGGTAGATCCAATAACTTTAAGAGAATAAGTTCTCCAAAAATGTAAGGGTAGATTTGGGAGTCTAACCCAAACCAGAGTTGAGGAAATAACAACAATAAAAGGATTGAAACAAGGAGTCCAAGCCATCATTCACAAACTTGAGTTTCCCCAAAACCAGGGGAAAAAGTTGAGAATCAGATCCCTATCTTCTGCAAGATCAAATTCAACGATGAAGAAGCCCTTAGGGTAGGGGTGAATAATTTTTTTCCTGAATCAAGGGTTTCTAAAGGGAAGAAATCCATGCATTGAGATCCACCAACTAAGGTCAAAGACCATTGAATCAACAAATTAAAGCGTTTTCCTGAAAATGATCTTCCTCATCTTTAACATCCTGACCCATGAGAAGAGTGATTGTTGGGGCTTCTTGTACTAAAAAAGAAGCAGAAGGGGGAGCGAAAACGAGAATCTCTTATTTGACGGCGTTGCTATAAGAAAGATAAAATTTTCCCAAGATGTTGGAAGAGGGAGGCCCGCGAAGCTTAGCATCACCACAAGACGGACCAAAAGCCAGATCCACCATTGAAGAGGAGCAACAACGACCCAAGGCTGTGCTGCAACAAAGAAAACAAAGGGAGACTAGAACTAAACCCTAACCACAACAACAAAAAGGAGTGACATCTCACAATGTAGGAGTCTCTTGATAATTTTTTAAAACTTACTTTTACTAGATATCATGGGTATCTATTTTTATATTTATTATACACTTAGTATCTTGTAACATGTTACAACTTTGTATCTTGGTCTAAATAATGGTCTCAATAATTTTTTCCACTTTTTTATGTACTAATCCTCATCGTATTACTTTCTTCCTTTACTTTCCTAAACCACTACAATTTTCCTTATTCAAACTATGCTCAGTCTAAATGATCTCTCCCCTTTCTTTTTTATAAAATCCTTTATTCATATTCATCACTAAATTAAAATTCACCCCCTACCTATATACATAAAAAGATTAAAATACGTTTCCATTACTCAATTTTTAAACAATTTTAAAACCCTCAATTCAATGATAAAGCATTGTCTAATATACATTATCTAAGGTTTTTCTTTCTCATGTATAATATGAAATCCTTATCTATATTATGAAAACATTATAAGCTAACTAACCACATAATTTAATTAGTGTTTAAATTAACAAATATTTTGAGCCAATCCTCTCTCATAGAACCTAATTTTATTCGGTAGAAAATGATGAATTCATTACCATTTTCAAGATCTACTTTTGGAGGGGCTACACATAATTTAATTAGTGATTGAATTGATAAATGTTTTGACCCAATTCTATCTCATAGAACGTAATTGTAATTTTGTTTGGTTGATGGATTTATTATAATATTCAAGTTCTACTTTTGGAGGGGCTAGGCATACAAGATAATTTGTTTGGTTGGAATTGAACCAACTTCGTGTGAGAATATAACCATCTAACTTTTTAATTAGTCAAAAACTTAAAATAATAAAATTTTGTATTTAATATTTTAAAATAGTAAGTAATTTTTTTATTATTTAAAATTCTAAAATAATATATAAAAATGTATTAGATATATATATTTAAAATAAATAATAAAATAAAAATAAATAAATATATTTATATTTAATTTTTAAAAGAATGAAAAAAGTTAATAATAAATTTATAAAAAAATTACTTTAATTTAATAAATGCAACTACTTTTTTACTTTAATTTTTTCATTTATCACTAATACAATTTTGTTATTAAACTAAAAAAAAATTATAAATATATTAAAAATAAAAATAATCTTAATTTTTTCACTTATCACTAATACCATTTTTTATTAAATTAAAAAAACAATTATAAATATATTAAAAATATAAAAATAATCAATATATAAAATAAAAATAATTTATTAAAAAAAATTATTTTAAATAAAAAATTTAAAATTAAAATTTTATAATATTATTTTTGACAAAATTTCATTCTCAATATCTGTCATATTTCCAAATATCAATATTAATCTTATAATGAAAATTGAGAAATACCACTTTACTTTTTGGTCACTTTTAACTTCAATATTAAAATTTTACTAAAACTTAAAATATTTTATTAAACAAATTTTAAATATTATATAAATGTAATGTTTTAAAGAAAATTTATTTTATTATTTTTTTAATTTAATATTAAAATTTTGTAAAATTTGAAATATTTTATTAAATAAATTCTATGTTATATATATTAGTATTTTATATAAAAAATATTTCCTTAATATATCATGTGGCAATTTTTTTAATAGAAATAATCTTGTATCTTTCATAAAAGAACTTCACTTTCACTTTTGTTTTTAGTGTCCATTTTTTCAATTGCATTTTCCATTAAAGAACTTCACTTTTGTTTTTATAGGTGTCAATTTTTTCATAGAAATAATTACATCTTTGGTAAAGAACTTTAATATCAAATGTTTTATTTATTTGTCACGTTTGTATTTATTTATAAATTTATTAAAAATAAAATAAGTCATAATCATATATATATATATTGTCCATATTCATCATCATGATTTTAGTTTTAAAATGATTTAAATACATTTTACTTTATACATTAATTACAATTTTAAACTATAAAATTTAATTATAATTTTAAACAATAACATTATACAGTTTGAGTGGGTCTAATGGTTAAGAACATGTGTTTCTTCTTAAGAGGTTACAGGTTCAAATCTAGAGGTATGGTATGTATACCTTAGTAGGCTTTACCAGTCAAATCACTGGGCGGAGAGGGATCCCTTGAAATGACACCGAAAATAATTCTAATTCCTTTTATATCTATGAAAATTCATTTGTTGAATCTGTTTAATACACCTTTTCAATTTAACAAAAAAATTATTTTTATTGGATACCTTAAATATTTTTAACATTATCATTTCAATATATAATTCATTTTTCATTTATTTATTTTTATCATGCTTAAACTAAATTAATCTTCTTCTTTTCCTTATAAATCTTTTTATCCATACTTATTCATAAATTAAAATTAAAATAATTTTTTATACTTATATCCATAAATATATTAAAGTATATTTCTCATTTTATTACTTAAAAATATATTATTTTTAATAACTCCCACATGGTTTTAAAACCCTCATTCCAATAATAAAGTATAATGTAACCAATATACCCTTCAAGATTTCAAATCTTTATAATTCTACATGTGGATCCCAATTATTTATTATTTTGATAAAAATTTTTTTATAAGAAAAGTTATCATAATTTAATTGTCAATCAGCAGTGGGGATATTTATTACTATGTTATTTCTTAATACTAGTTGATATAACTAGTTGATGATTAATAAGGGGATAAACTTTCACTTCTACTTTTTTTAAAAGAAAATTTAACATAATTTAATTGTTAATCAGGAGTGGGGATAATTATTACTAGTTATGTTATCTCCCAATGCTAACTGACTCATTATCCTTATTCAAAGAAAATCAAACCAATTCGAATAATTATCTGATAATCCATAAGGACTTAAGAGACAAACTTTTACTCCTAGAGATGTCTCATTTTAAATGATTCACATGTTTCCTTAAAGTCAAGAAAAAACTACTAAAAACTACTTAAAATCACTAAAAACTATTTTAAATCATACTTCATGACTAAAACTATTTAAAATCACCTTTTTTTTAAATAAATAAAATAAATATTTAGCATTTCAATTTTTTTTTATGGATAATGTGAGAAATCACATCACATGCTTTAATGGGCCTGGCTCATCATCCAAAAGCAGCCGCCATACCTCATATTCATACTTTTTAGTGTACAGTGGAGAAACCATTGAATATATAAATAAATTTATTTTGCTAAAAAAATCTATTGAATATTTTGATTATACAAAATTAATCATTCAAATCTACAAATTCAACTATTCTTTATCAAATTTATAGTAAAATCAAACAAATTTAGAGCAAAATCACACTAAAAAAATACCAAAAAAAAATTAAGAAACTTTTAAATTATACTTACAATTTATACCTGAATCCTTATTTGGTATTTACATTTGCAGTGACTTTAACAGTGACTTTAAATCGACACACCAACCCACTAGATAAAACGTTGAAGAAGAGGACTCCTCAATTGAAATGGTCTGTCGTATAATTTCTTGGGTTGACTCATTTCAGCCCCACAACTCACCTCTCGCACCTAAAAGTGAGAAGAATATTCCTGCTCCACTTTGTTTCAGAAATCATGGACCACCCACCTCACCTCTGATCTGCCTATTTCATTTCATGCTTCACATTCATGCTTCACACAGGACATGTCTGATGGTATTGTTCGGGCTCAGACAGATCATTGAAGCGCTCTTATCAACCGCATCATGATTGATTGATGGATTTTTATTCCAAAAGCACTCCAGCGTCCCATCCCTTGCGGAATCATGAAATATGACTTTCAGTATGTTGCATTCAAATCACTGAGGTACATATTCTCAAATACTGCATTTTTCTCTTTGCATAGGACATGTCTTTGTGTAGGTTCGCAATCATTTCAATCCCAGTCTTCGAAGTTGATCACCATGTTGACAGTTTGTTGCCTTCAAATCAGTTTGTCCGTTCTGGTACAATGAAATACAGATCCCCATTAAGCCCAGAATTTCATATTCAATAAAAAAAAGTCCATCTAATCCTTGTCCGAATCCTTGGCTTCTGATAAAACCCAGAAATTCTCAGCATATAAAACATTTCATTGAATATGCTAGAATATGATGGCCAGAAAGCAACCTTACAATATGCTAAGCTCGGCTACACTGTACAGAAAAGTGCAAACATCGTGCTGAAATTGGTGGGCAACATGGGGTGGAAAGA
>JASDQU010738168.1:134496-151423 GCA_032191745.1 Picea mariana
AATATATAATCAATGGTTTATTCAATAAATATCTTGTATATGCAAGAAAAGAAATAGAACACACATTGTGCTTAATATTGGTATTTGTACATTGAAAAATTATTAAGTAAATTTAGTACAAATATGATATGCAATTTTCCAAAAACAACATCATCACTTACATAGTATTCATATTTTTTTCCAATAACCAATTTCTAAAATCAATAGAATTATCATCAACAATATTATATTAAAAATATTAAAATAAAGTGATGTTAGTAATAGGAATATTGACACAATTCATCAATAACAAAGATTATTAAATTAACAATTACAACTACTATTCATCATCAATGATAGTTGAACTTTCAATGTTTCAACCAATGCCTCATGTTTCGATGAGGCCCGAAAAAGTTTAGAATAAACACAAAATTGTTAAATAATATTTCTCTCTTTCAAACAAGCCATCAAAAGTGTAACTTGATGGCAATTTGACGTAATTATCCTTGCTATTGTCTTCTAAATGGTATTGATCTTCATCTATAAACAATATGTTTGATTTTAATTAATCCTGTGAATAAGAATGTGGGGATGACATGTGGTATGATTTCCTCCTGAAGCTAGGGTTTATCCTAGTTGTGACTACTCATCATTGCAAGGAATTGTCAAATGCAAAAATCACTACAGATCATTCTACCATTGCAATATGCTACCATTCTATATGCAGAGTGAGTTACATTTCAGATAATGAGTTGGATAACAAGTGAGAGATTTGATCTCTTGTTCACCAAATCCAAGTGTGAGGGGAAGTTCGATTGAGCTCCAAAAATAATGGAATAGGCCAACAACTTAGAGATAGAAGTGTTTAACACCTTGGTAAGTTCCCTAAATATGAGCAAACGATCCCAACCACAAAAAATGATATTTGTAAAATGGTTAGAAGCCATCCCATAGTTGGATCTCTCATCTTAGTAACCAAGAAGGAAAGCCATTATTCAATCTGAACATGCTTTGATTGGAAAGTTTCCAGGCCTTTGGCCTAGTCCAAGAACCGTAGAAACATGGGTAGTGGAGCATCGAACCCCTAAGATTCAAGGATAGGTAATATCATTTGCAACTAGTAATCGGTATTTTTTTTCAATAAATAAGAACATGATTTCTATTTTCACTCTAGACCCTACTTCATGAGGTCCAAGGGAATGTATCTATCTCAATGGTCCCTTGGATTCAATATAGAAGAGGAAATAACAACAACCCCTAGGTGGGTTAGGCTAACACATCTCCCATTGGTTTTCTAGAACAAAAGCACACTTAGAGATATTGGGCACAAGCTGGGTCAGTTCATTGATTGAGTAGAACCAAAAGGAAACTTGTTCTCTTGTGTGAAAGTATGTGTGGAGGTGGATCTAGAGAGCGTAATACCATAGGTGTTGCAAATCAATATATATTATGAGAAAACTCCTTTCAAGAGTAACACCTATCACGTTTATGGAAAATTTGACAAAGAATACCCCAAAAATCAAGAGGATCAACCTCTCCTAAAGAACAAGAAAAGTAAACAATATGAGTTCAATATGGTCCCTAGTAGGCACAAAAATTCCTAGCATCAAGGGCCACAACGATCAAAGCCATTGCAAGAGATACCAACCAATTTAAACAGTAACAAATACAAACCTCTTGGAAATCAAGATGAATTAGAGAGGGAAAATTAAGGGGAAGAGAAAATGTTGGGAGATCCTAAATCTATATCATATTATCTTGAAGGTGGTTTAGATCCATCAAAATCCCATCCCAATTCTAGATCAGTTCATCTCAAAGGTAGTTTGGATCCATATCAAGCAGATCCAAAGGTCAATACCCCATTGGAAAACATATAATTCATGGAGAGAGAGGAGGAAGTAGAGGAATTAGAAAAGGAAGAAGAGGAAGTAGAAAAAACATAAAAGGAAGAGGAGGAAGATGTGGAGCAAGGAAATAATATATCTCCCCTTTTTATTTCCACATGCTCATCTGATAGAAACATTTGAGTCTCTTTATTTTGTTAGGGCCCTAAAGAATGCCCCAAATCCATCCCCTCCTATCACAAGGGGAAGGAAATCTAGATGAGATTGAAGAGATTTTGAGACATAATCAAATATCCTCTTGGATCATCAATCAATCATGTATTCTACCATATGAAGGGGTGGAGGGGGAGACCACTCAAAAAATGATAATCATTTTTTGTTTCTACATTTTCTTATTTAATCAAATTGTAATAATTTATCCTTGTACTTGAGAATATGACAAAAAAAGTCTATGTAGGAAAGGTCAATTTCTTCCACACCCAACTATTTTATTGGAAGACGAAAGAATTCTAATTCATGATCTTACTTCTAAATCTTTGTATTATCAAGTTGTCTGGTGTGGCCACGACTCTTTTTTAATACAATCTCTAACCATTTTAGTTGAATAAAAAAAAAACAATGTGTTTGATTTTTTATTATGTTATTAATAGGAATATTGACATGCTTTAATGATAGAAAAGATTATTGAATTAACACTCAAACAACAACTATTATTCATAATCAAGGATAGTTGTTTTGAATGTTTTGAAGAAATTCCTCATCTTTGGATGAGGCCCCGGAAAATTCAGAACGAACATAAATTGTTTTAATATTTCTACGTCTTTCATATGAAGCATCAAATGCCCAACTTTGATGGAAATTTGAAGTAATTTTCCTCACTATTATCCTCTAAATAGTATTGACCTTCATCTATAAAAAATATGTTTGATTATTTCTATCTATCTCCATTATGGATAAATATATTTTCCAACTGTTTCTTGTAAATATGTAGTATTTCTAAATATAATATGCATACATTAATGAATGGTACAAASTATGTATACAYGATTGGAGATCCCAAATAATATGAACTTGTCATTSTTAAACCAATCAAACTTACTCATAAAGTGTTTTACTTCCATGCAATATAAATAYGCAAACCATTAGGAAATGTCAAAATTCTCTTGTGCGACATTGATAACATCAAAACTAAACATAGGAGCATAGTAATCATAATAATCATGCGTGAACTCACATTATTTGTAGCCTGGTGTTTTTCTAGTAAACACTCAAACTCCAAGTGAAAATCCCTCTACTCTCAATACTAATAATTTCTTTTGAACTAAATATCAAACTGCTTACAAAAACCATAACTAAAATATAACTACATCAAGATATATAAGTCATTAAATTAAATAATTTATTCATCATGAATATGTAATTAAAGTAAAGTGTGGAGATGATGAATCACAACAAAAACAAAAACAAAACAATAACCTTTATAAATAATTAAATTAAATAAAATTATTCATGATGAATCGACACAATAAAATAAAATATGTAATTAATGTAAATATATTTTCCTATGATAAAGATAGTAAGAGAATTACTAGTAATAACAATTTAAAACTTGAAATGATTAATTAAAAATGAAAATTTACATAACAATTAAAAAAAACAATGATTACAATTTAAAATTACATATTTTAACATCATACAATAATGTTTGAAGTCTATTACATATTGTAACATCCTCAATTTTAATCCTCGTGAATTTATATAATGTAATTGTATAAATGTGACTTAGGTTGGTGAGCCAATGTGTTGGGGCGAAGAGCCCGTATTGGTTTAATATGGACAGAGGTCAAATTATATATATATATTTTTGTAAGTAAGAAGGTTTGTATTGCATGCTATGAAAGTCTGTTACAAATAGTTATTTTGTTCACGAGAGACAGAGCCACCACCCTAGGAAACCGACTTTGTCCTAGTGGATTTATCATGCTTGTTTTTTCATGTTTCCATACTTAGTACAAAACCAAAAATAATAGATACAAAATGGTTGTCTATCATTGCACTGGAGGGAACTAAGACCTAACTTAGACTCAATGCTTAAAGTTAGACATCTAAGAACTAAAACATAAACTTGGTAACCATTAGACAGAGTGACCTTTGGTGCACATAGGGAGGAGAATGGGCTTCACCACAACAACTGTTGAGAGTGATGGAGCTTCCTCTCACTCAATTTTTGCGTCCATAACAAGATAGAAACTTTGATCCAACAACTCCAAGAGAAAATGCATGTCCTGAACCCCACTGCGCAGGTTGAAAATTAATTTTTGAGTGTTAGACACGACCTCGAGAATTACTTGGGAATTATCTTCATTCGGATTTTGTTGCTTATCCATGAAGGCGACCTCTAATGGGCACCCTTAAACCAGATGTGAAGAGGTGTCAGCTTGATATCCCTGTGAAGAGTCATATTCCTGGCTAGGCTGTGGGTTTTCCGAAGAAGTCCAACCTAGTAGAGATTTTGGGGCATAACCCAAAGACCTTACTTTCCCGTCAAACCATTCAATTTTGCATCCCCACCCAGAGGGAGTGTGGCCACTATCCTGCTATTGAGATGATCCCTATGAAGGAGTTCTAGAGATTTTTTTGCTTCCTGGCTTGACATCATTGCTTTCAACTATAACAAGAGGTCTACCCATTAGAATGTGGTCGCCACTGCCACTCTTCAAGCATCCACGCTGCCTCGGCATGGAACAATCAGAAGGGGAAGGTTTTTGAGACAAAAATCCCCAAGCCAAAGTATGTCATTTGTGTTGTTGTGCCTTCGGTGAAAGAAAACAATGAAATGACCATTCCCTCCATCACTGAGTTCCCATAATTCCCCATGCATGAGCGAATTCATGGTGACTGGTATCGTGTTGATGGATTCGTACCAAGAGTAAATTCCTCCCTCCATTCACATATGAATAAAGAAACTTCCCTTGCATTGAGTTCATGCTGGGTGTGACATGATTTGAATTCCCCGGGCTGGCAGCGACCAGGTGACGACCTTCACTTACTTGAATCGTGAAGTGATGCACTAGGTAGTTGTCTCGTGGTATGCGTGTCCTCGCGTCATGGATTATGATCTTGGTGACACCCCATCGAGGGGCGAGTCGTGCAACTGTGCCAAGGAAATGCATTCCATGAGAATGGGGTAATCGATATGCTATGAAGAATTGCAGAGTAAGTCCTTTGCCAAGTGATAAACCTTGATTTTAGCTAGTTTTCTTGCCACTTTGTTGGAGTTTCTCTTGACATGGGAAGGAATGATAAATTGTTTGGGATGGAGGAGTGCTATAACCCTAAATTGCACCATACATGCATACTTGGCATCAGGCCATCTTACTTACTATTTTTTCCAAGCCAACACTGAACATCTCTTCTTAAAAACACAATTTTTGAAGATGTATGCGCCTTGCACCACTACCTCTCGCGTACATACGCTAGTTGCACCATTAAAACTTGTGTATACCCAAAAAAGTTGCAAGGGATTCATTGAGATTCCGGGCTATTGGGTAGTTTCCCATCTAATCCACTGCCTATAGCCAGTCACCCAACCGAATAACCATCCTTTTGTCATATAAAAGGAGGTGTTGGGGTCTCATTCCAAGGAGAAACATAGCAACAATGAAACTCTACCCATTTCATTTTCCCCCCTTGCCCCAAGAATTTGCAGCCACATTGTGAGTTTTGAGCCAGAATTCCCCATTCTTGCCTTTTTCCTCATTCATAAGCCTATGCCCATTCTCTAGAGAGAAGTGTGAGAGAAGAAGGATATGTGGAAGCAACTGGAGATTGGTGAAGAGGAGCCCAGGACCGGGTTCGAGGAGTAGTTGTCGATCTCATTTTGTAAGTGTCTTTGTGAGATTAATATAAAGAAGTACTTTTTTTGTCCCGCCATATGATGTGTTCAATCTTCATGTTTGATTTACATTTTGTTATGACATCTAACCCACTAATTCATATATAAGATGCATGTTCGTAGTTTCTTGTTTGTCTTTTGGTGAATGCAGGTCAACATCGGGAGGAGACTTGTTGTCGAGAAGCGACCAAACGCAGAAGGATCGACACCAGACACGGAGTTTAAGGTAAGACTACCGGATCCTTATACTTTGTATTTTATGCATGAATGTGGGGTATGGTTGGGATAGTTGTTAAAAGTAGGAGACTTTAGATGGTTAGCTCTGCCTGCACGATTGAACCCTAGTGTAGTCCATATGGGGGTTTTCCCACTATGGAAGAATTAGCGACCATATTGGGGAAGCCTCTAGGGTTTTAGGGGATATTTTTTGGGTGTTTTAATTGGTTTAGATTACCTTTTTTTGAGTTTTCTGTAAGTTTCTGTGTCTTCAAGGGATTCTGGTCTGCCATACCAGTACTCCCTGCCTTGTTAGTCTTGACTGTTAGTTTTATTTTTTGAGAAGTTACAGAGGTGTACGCGGCCTACAGTGGGTCTGGACGTGTACATATGCGCCCTACCTTTGGATAGCCCGTGTACATACACAGGATGCTTAAGTGTCAGTAGCGTGCCTGTGTCAAGAAATTTTTTCAGTAAGAAGAGGTAGTCAACCTCTTCCTTGATTGAAGTCATACTTCTTAGGGGTTTCTTGATTTAGTACTGGTCTTTATTGTTACAGTCTTTAGCCTGGATTTGACGTCAGTTTGCTTGTCTTTTTAAAAAAAAGATTTCTTGTGTTTCCTAGCCTTTTTAACTTATTTTTAGCTTGAAATTTTAAGAAAAACGAGAATCGTATATTCATCAATTTCTTTTAGAATCTTTTGTTACTTCTTCTTTGATTGGAATAAAATATAAAAAAAAAACTTAGTTTGTTAGTTCTCTTTCTTTCTTGGCATTTGCTTTGCATTGTTATTTGAAAAAGAAAAAGAAATTAACATAGTGTTGTGTTTTCTTCTCATCTTAAAAGCATTTCAAAATAAAATAAGAAAGATAATCCTTCTTTGCTAGTGTTCTTATAAGTTTCATTTTTCGCAAGAGTCTTAACAACATCAGTTGCACTACCACACCCTTTTTGAGTAAATCAAGCTAGTAAAAAGAACGCTAATTAAAATTAATTAGACTTTATGTTTGTAGGGTCAATCAACTAGTCTAGGATAGAGCCTTGAATTAGGTTGGAGAGGAAACTCTTCAAGGCTTACAGACAAACATTGGAGTCAATGCTAGGGAGTGTAAAAAGTCTAGTGAATGTGAAATTTATCTGGTTCCCCCCTCTAACACAGGGGCTAAACACGAGGTCACATGTGGAAAGGTAGCAGAGATAACCCCTCCAAAGCCAGACCAAGCGTAGTGGGGAATGCATATTGAAGACTTGTCGTGGGATACTGTTGGTTTCATTTTCCTATAGATCTTTGTGGACCTCGAATCTGTTCGGGATCCTCAGTTGTCTTCCAGACCACTTGCTTCTGATACCCTCAATAGGTTTCGGGATTAGTTACCTTACTCATTGCGGTCCACCCGACTGTCGACTATACCCGCCTAGTGACTATTCATGAGCTGGAAACCTAGTTGCCTTTATTTTAGGGACTTACACAGGTGACCATGGGGGTATACCGCGGTACCTAGGGCAGACATCAGGCCACTCTTTGCATAGTATACCTGGAGGGTGCTTCCATGTTCGAGTTTCACTTGCACTGGTAAGTTGCTCTAGTGTTGGCTGGTGTAACTGTTCTTCCAACTAGTTAGTGATCTGCTTGATTTTCCTTTAGGAACTTTTAGTGTGTGTTCCATGCTCCCTAGTTTTCCATAGCGAGTTAGTTAGTCATTTATTTGGGTCTTTGACCTAGGGTGGTAGACCGCCCACTCTGCTGGTCGTGAGGAGTTTTCGGTCTTCCACTTAGAAACATGGAGTCGCCTCTTTATAGGCATTGTTTTGATAACACTGGTTCTCCAGAGTCATTGTGTGAGACTTTTATGGACTTGAATGATCCTTTAAGGGGAGAACCTGTGCATAAGATATTCATGGAAAATGTTACTAATGATACCAACCAAGGAACCCCTTTGCAATGGGATTCTTGTTCTTTTCCTTTCTTTGGAAACGTTGGTGTCCCTTTGATGGCCACTTTGTACATTCCTGGGTTGAATGTGGGACTACCGGTTTGGTTGGGTACAGTTCCAAATGTCCTGAATGCTCTTGATGCTTCTCAGTTAATCACTTTGTGTCATGGGAATAATGTTGATGTTCCTTTGTCAACAAAGTCTTCTCCTCCTCCTTCTCCCGACTCTGGTGAAAGTACAATTACTAGTAACCAAAAGTCTAAATGAAATAGAAAGAGGAAGAATATGAAGAAGAAGTCACCAACCTTTGTGAATCATGTTGGAGTTAGGTCGACAACCTCTGTAAGTCACGTTGAATACCAACACCTAGCCTCTACAAGTCATGCTGGAGGCACGAGCCTCGTCAATGTGAGTCATACGAGTGATATATCACCAACCTCTACGAGTCATGTTGGAGATAGGTCATAAACCTCAACAAGTCATGTTGAAGACTAACACCCAACCTCTACAAGTCATGCTGGGGGCAAGCACCCACCCTCTGCAAGTCATGCTGGGGGAAAGATTCCAGTCACTGCTAGTCATACTGGTAATAGGTTTGTATCCTCTGCAAGTCATGTTATCGACCCATCACAAACCTCTACAAGTCATGTTAGAGATGTGCAACCAGTCATTGCTAGTCATGCTACGGGCATTGATTTTGTTGAGAAACCTAGATGGATAGGTCGCAAGCCTAAGTTCCCTTGTAAGATTTGCAAGGGAGATCACCTTACTCATTTGTGCCCTGGCCTTCTAGAGGTACGAAGATATTGGTCCCTGTCTACAAGCTCTTTTGATTCTGAGTCTTCTGAGGTTTCCTCACAGTATATTCAACCATTGGTTGAGAAAGTGGTGATGTCGATGCAATCATCGGTTGATGCCACTCCTCTTTTAAGGGGTGAGGTGCCTTTAGACTGTGTATTCTCGCAGCCTATTCAAACATTGGTTGATAAAGTGGTCATGCCGATGCAATCATCAGCTGATCCCACTCCTCTTTTAGGGGGTGAGGTGCCTTTATACCATGTAGTCTCGCAGCCTATTCAACCAATGGTTGAGAAAGTGGTCATGTTGATGCAGTCATCGACTGATCCCACTCGTCTTTTAGGGGGTGAGGTGCCTTTAGACCATGTATTCTTGCAACCTATTCATCCATTGGTTGAGAAAGTGGTCACGCCGACGCAGTCTTCGGATGATACCACTCTTCTCTTGGAGAGTGTCGAGTCTACCAAAGTGTTCACGTCGATGCAGTCTTCGACTGATCCTACTCTTCTCTTGGAGAGTGATGTGTCTACCAACTATGTTTTTAGTATTTCTAGTTCAGTACTTTCAGAACAAGGGGGCATTTCGCTCGTTTCGAGCACACCCCCTCCAAACCCTAGGATGGTTTCCTTTGATTGGAATGATCTTGTTGAGCCTCGTCTTCCTTCTTATGCACCTTTTCAAATAAGGGTCAAAGTTAATTCAACAAACATTTATCGATGTATTGTGGATGAAGGAGCCTCTGCAAGTATTTTATCCTCCTTGGTTTGGAAAGTCTTGGGATCTCCCGAGCTTGTGTCTAATTCACATGAGTTGTTGGCTTTTAATAGATGTCCTAGTGAATATTTGGGGATTCTTCCTCAGTTGCCTATCTCATTAGGTGGGAACATTGTCCTTGTCGATGTTATAGTGGTGCAAGGCCCGTTAGATTTTAATATGCTTCTCGGGCGCGATTATGTATATTCTATGAACGCTATGGTGTCTACGCTCTTTCGGGTGATGCTTTTTCCTCATAATGGAAGCATTGCCACTATTGACCAACTATCATATGATAATCACCATCCTAATTCGACGTTATTTCAGACTACCCCTTTACATGTTCATAGTGTTCGTGTAGACTCTACCTTGCCACGGGTTAATTATGTGGCGTCTTATCCTCGATGTTCAATTGCTTCTGAGAAGGAACCTGTGCAATCATGTTTTCCTTCTCGAGACTTGGTCTCAACAATTGATCCATTGGTTTATCCAATGGGGGTATGGGATCCCTTACTTCCCCCACTTCGTCTAAATGATCTTGAGTCTCCTTCTGAGTATGATCTCGTTGTTTGTAGATCCTCAAGCCCTCGTGCTTGTGATTCTTTGCTGATAGACTATGCCAGTCCTAGCCAGAGCCTGCATCGTCATATTTAATATGGCCAGTTTACTTCACCCTTTAGGACTGTCGACCCTCGTTTGCGTGATATCCCTGATTTTGAATTGCCTTTGGATTAGGCTATCCTTGAATCCATGACTATTGTTTCTATACCGTGGGAGGACTTACATCGTGGTTTGTGTTTTCTTCCCTTTTGGGAGACTTTCCAAGTTGACTATCGAAGAGACTCTTGGTCTGAGCCTAGCAGTGGGCTCTACCTGAACTAGTTTCATACATGAGTCGTAGCCCCCTGGAGTCTTCTTTAAGCCCTTTTCAGACTCTCTAAACATGAAAACATTGTCGAGCAATATTGTTGCCCTTCATGCTTGCAAAACTAAAATTTGAAGGCACGTCTGTCCGACGGTAGTTTACCCCTTTTTCGGTCCAGATGGTCAATTTTACGAACAAAGGTATGCTCTAGGAACTTCGGTTCGCTAGAAGAGTATTCTCAGGTATAATTTTAACCTTTTTTTAGGCCCGAGGGACTAAATTTATGAAAAAGGAACCCTCACGGAGCCCATAGTTAATATCTTTTAAGACTCCCTAAAATTGAAAAGATCGTCGAGTGAGCTTGTTTCTTCACACTCGTTAAACTGGTACATAAGAACATCCTTTATGGAGTCCATAGTTAAGCTCTTTTCAGACTCATTAAAATTGAAAAGATCATCGAGTGACCTTGTTCTTTCACACCCGTTAATTGGTTCAGAAAAACATCTACTGGCATGAGTTTACCCCTTTTTCCGACCTATAGATTAAGGAGGAAAAAGGTACACCTCGGGAGATTTGTCTCTCCGGGAGAGTTCTCCTCTGTAAATTTCACTTTTTTCGGGCTAAGGAGACTAAATCTAGAAAAAAACAGTGAGTCCATAGTTAAGCTCTTTTCAGACTTCTTAAAATTGAAAAGATTGTTGAGTGATCTTGTCTTTTTCACACTCGTTAAAATGGTTTTGAATAGATGTCTTTTCGGTGCTAGTTTATCCCTTTTTTGAGCCGACTAGACTATCTTCGAAAAAGGTACCCCAGTGGAGTCTTCTTTTCTGTTTTTTCAGACTCTCTAAAAGTGAAAAACCACCGAGCTTACCTTCTTTGGGCTCGTAAAAAATACATTGAAGGGGGTTTCATCATGTCCTGCTAATCGCATTTTCATTCCTGCGTATTTGGCCTAATGTCGGCTCCATGTTGCTCTCAACTGAATCTTTGAAGCATGCCTTATATGCAAGCCTTGTAGCACTTTGCCTTTGTGTCTTGACACCTTGATCCATGGAGGAATTTTCATGAGTGTCCTTTCCCTGCACACGTCTCCTTGTTATGAGAATTAGTGTGTTCCTCACGCTTGGAAATAGTATGCTTGCGACACTCGTTCCTCCTTTGTAACATAACATTCTTTTATTCTTTTTCAAGCTCTCAAAAAATATTGAAAAAGACAAAAAAATCAAATATACCCCAACAAGAGGATGGGAAAAGTATTTTCTTTTTATGGAAGCACAATGAGTCACCCTTGGACAAAGCACATCCTTCCATTTGTTTGTCAAGCTTTGGGATTTAATATGACCTTAGGAAGTTGTTCTCGTAACATAGAGCTGTGTCCTCCTCCATTTGGTTATCCTTCCAAACATATGGAGAGTTTGCATTGCCTCCTGCATCGTGAACTTATGTCAATGTCTTGTTGACTGAGTCTGATCATCAGTCATGCTATTGTCCAAGGGAAGTTTTACCCAACTTGAGTCGGACTCTCTGTAGTTTGCCTCTTGACCTCATGCCCGACCATCCCTAAAGTCGAATCAATTCCTTGTTCGAAATCAATGAATTTCTTTGCCTGATCACCAAGATCCTCTTGTCTGTTCCTCGACGAGCCGTCGAAGACCTCTGGGTAGTGAAGTCATACACTCACATTACATGTCTACCTGAGTTTTGAAGATATTGAAGTTGTTGCTTGAGCTCTGAAGACCTCATATCCAACCATCAGGCATCATTGGATTCTTGAAGATGGATACTATACAGGTATATCTTTGATTTTGAGATGTATATCTGTTGTGTATTGCTTGCGGATAAACTTTATATAGTTATATGACATGGATCTGCAGTGTATTTGATTGGAAACCATGATTTATTTCATCCTGAGCATGGGTATGCCCACCTTGGTGAGACAATTGTTATTTTGCAGATGGCACCTCCTGAACTTTGGTCCCAGGCTCACTCGCTTCGTACGTTGGTGAAGATTTGTAATGTATTTCAGCCATTAGATGCTCTTTTGATCTCACACATTAGGGGGCATCTATTATAACCCTAAATTGCACCATACATGCATACCTGGCATCAAGCCATCTTACTTACTATTTTTGCCAAGACAACATTGAACAAATCTTCTTAAAAACACAATTTTTGAATATGTACGCACCCTGCACCACTACTGCCCGCGTACGTATGCTAGCTGCACCATTATAGCCCACGTATACCCAAAAAAGTTGCAAAAAGTAAAAGTTGCGAGGGATTCGTTGAGATTACGGGCTATTGGGTAGTTTCCCAACTAATCCAACGCCTATAGCCCATCACCCAACCGAATAACCATCCTTTTGTCATATAAAAGGATGTTTTGGGGTCTCATTCCAAGGAGAAACATAGCAATAATGAAACTCTGCCCATTTTATTTCCCCCCCTTGCCCCAAGAATTTGCAGCCACATTGTAAGTTTTGAGCCAGAATTCCCTATTCTTGCCTTTTTCCTAATTCATAAGCCTATGCCCATTCTCTAGAGAGAAGTGTGAGAGAAGAAGGATACGTGGAAGCAGTTGGAGCTTGGTGAAGAGGATCCCAGGACTGGGTTCGAAGAGCAGTCGACGATCTCATTTTGTAAGTGAATTTGTGAGATTAATATAAAGAAGTACTTTTCCGTCCCGCCATTTGATGTGTTCAATCTTCATGTTTGATTTACATTTTATTATGACATCTAACCCACTAATTCATATATAAGATGCATGTTCGTAGTTTCTTGTTTGTCTTTTGGTGAATGGAGGTTAGCTTTGGGAGGAGACTTGCAGTCGAGAAGTGACCAAATGCAAAAGGATCGACACCGGATGCAGAGTTTAAGGTAAGACTACCGAATCCTTATAGTTTGTATTTTATGCATGAATGTGGGGTATGGTCGGGATAGTTGTTAAAAGTAGGAGACTTTAGATGGTTATCTCTACCTGCACGATTGAACCCTAGTGTATTCCATAGGGGGTGGTTCCCCCCTATAGCAAGGAGGGATTGAAGTAGTTTTAGATTCTGAAGGAGCCTCCAACTAGGTGAGATCTTATCTGGGTAGAGCCATTGAGAAGCCTTGTCAGCATATTAAGGATTATCCGAGAGTCTCCCTCGAAAACTAAATTATTGTAACCATTTTTGTTGAGATAAAAGGAGGCCTTTAATAATATCCCAGAGCTTGACTGCATTATTCGAGTTGTAGCCAATAATTCCAGCTAAGATATGAATGATTGAGCCCATTTCATCCCTGAAAACAAAACCATAACCCACTAGGCCTGGATTTCCTTTAGACACCCCATAAAAATTAAGCTTAAGGAATCACAGTGGTGGATGTTTCCATCTTGGTGTGCCTTGAGCATGATTGAGATTCCTATTGACCTTAGGAGTTGAATGGGTGATATGGAGAGCCCAAATTTAGGATGAACCTTTCATTTCGATCATAGGAGAGATCCTTAGAAGTCCAAGTCTTTATTAGGATTGTCTCTAATATATTATTCTTGATTTGGAGCCAAACTTTGTCCCAGTTTTGATGCTTTGAGAGGAAGACTCGTCTGTTACGTTCTTTCCATATTTTCCAGCAAATCATTCCCAATCACTGCCAGATATAGTTGAGTATGGGATTTTTAAAGGCAGTGAAGCACCAATCCTCTAATTTTTTTTCTAATCCCTTCCTTATTTTGGTCCGTCTGACGCATCTATGAAGCAATTTGATCCCAGATGTTGGCATTGTATGGACATTGATTCAAGAGGGATTCCAACGTTTCCTTAGAACTTAGGCACAAATGGAAGATGGAAGGTCCTATGAAACCTCGCTTTTTCAAATTTTCCCAAGTGAGGATAATTTTGTGCCCAACAAGCCAAAGGAATATATTGATCTTGGGCCATGAGTTGGAACCCCATATTTTTTCCCAAAGGATATTTTTGGGAAGCGATGGGAACTTTGCATGTAGGTTGTAAGCTTCTTTCATTGTAAAAGTGCCTTTAGGAGTATGCCCTCATCTTATTATATTTGGTCCCCACTTAACTCCGATTCTTCTCAAATGAGCTTCTTCCTGCCAATGATCAAGGGTGGTTTGTTCTGGTGCCCCTAGCTCATTGGGTGTGATTTTCCATATTCTCCAAGTGTTAGAATGGTCCCTTGGGTGCTAGAAATACACCACATACTTGAGTTCTTCCCTCTTAGTGTAAGGTTGAAGGTTTTAATGCCATTGATTTTGATTCAGAGGTGGGAGTTGCTTTTGGGAGTCCATCCAAAACAACACTGAAGTGCCATTGCATATTTCCCAAAAGGCATGGTCTTGGGTGATATTCCTGTTACTCTCTATTGTGTTTCAAATGAGAAACTTGGCTTTGTCTTCATTCCATCAGATCAATTTTTCTTCTCTTACTGATGGGGAGCACTTCTGTCGCCACAATATTGACCAGAATTCCTAAGGACTTTTAATCCAACACCACCATATTTTAGCACCTTGAACTTGATTGAGAATATGAGGGTCTCTTAGGCCCAAGACTCCAACTAATTTGGTTTTACATAACTCTTTCCAGTTGACCAAGGCCCATTTACTTCTTGTTTTGGCGCCTTTCCAAAGGAAAGTTCATTGAAGGCTCTTAATAACATTAAGAATCGAGATAGGAGCCACCATAGTCGAGAATATTTAGAAAGACATAGCCTGCAGAAAAAATTTGATGAGGACAAGTCAAATATATAAATTGAGGGTTCTGAAGGTCCAAGATTTGATCCTTTTCTCGAGGGATGTAAGTAGACATTCTCAAGAGATATTGTGAAGAGTGTTGTATATGAGGGGTATGCCAAGGTAGTTGTATGGAAGGGAGCCTCTATTGAAGCCTATAATATGAATAATGATAGTTTGAATGGCATGGGGAATGTTAAAAAATAAGATTTGAGATTTCTCCCTGTTAATGGAGGTGCATGAGGCTGCACTAAAGTCATTGATGATTTCCTGTATTTTCCTTTCCTCCTGGTTTGTAGGGGATCCCATCATCATTGTGTCATCCACAAATTGACTGTGGGAAAGTGGCGGGCTAAGGACATGAAGGGGGATACCCCAGAGAGTTCCCTATGCAATAGTATCTTATATTTAGTAGCTAAGCCCTTCCACCACGATGATGAAGAGGAAGGGGGAGAGTGGGTCCCCTTGGCAGATAACTCTTGTGGGAAAAAAAGGTTTTGAAGGTACACCATTGATCGTAATGTAGAAGAAAGATGAAGATACGAGATTAAGGATCCAGTTAACCTAGGTCCGATGGAAGCCAAAGGTACATAAAAGGGATCTCAAGTACTACCAGTTGAGTGTATCAAAGGCCTTAGATAGATCTATTTTTAGGAGCATTCTAGGGGTGTCGGTTAATTCAAGGGCGTGGATAAATTCATGGGACAAAAAGATACTATCCATGATATGTTTATCTTCTATGTAACTAGATTAATTAGGAGAGATAATTAGAGGGAGAATGGGATTAATTCGAAGGGATAATACCTTGGTAAGGATTTTGTAGATGACATTACAAAGAGCTATCGACCTCAACTACTTGGGGTGGGTGGCCCATTTTTTCTTTGGAATGAGTGTGATAAATATGGCACTGAAGTCCAAGAGGGTTTGTCCTAATATCCTAGAATCTTCTAGAATCTGCCACACTTCCTCTCTAACCAGGGGCCAACAATAATGAAAGAAATATGTGTTGAACCCATCTGGCCCTAAATATTTTCCTGTTGGAATTTCTTTGATTGCTGAATACATTTCCTCTAAAGTGAAGAGGTGAAAAACGACCAAATTATGTTCCTTAGAAACTGGAGAAGGAATGCGTCTAGTTATTCTACCAATTTCTTCAGATCGATCAAGCTAAGGATCTTGGAGGATATTTTCATAGTAGCTGACCATTTCCTTTTCTATGTTTGAGTGAGTGGTTAAGGTTCAACCATTGGCATCTTCCTTATTTAGGATTATGTTGATGTGTCTTCTTTGGATCATGGAGCGGTGGAAGAATTTGGTGTTCTTCTCTCCTTCTTTCATCCATTGTATCTTGGATTTTTGTCACCATAGATTTTCCTCTTGAGCATACCTCTCTTCCAATTTTTATCTTACTCGAGGAGGTCAAATTATATATTATGTGTTGGGTATGTGTTATATTCTTTGCATGTGTGTGTGTGTGGGTGCGTCAGGTTCGACAACTACGTCTGATGATCCCTCGTAGTAGTGTTGTTTTTGGCTGGAGATATGGATCGCAGAAGATCTACAAGTGGGTATGTGTTTAACCTATTTGGAGGAGAAATCAGTTGGATGGGCAAAAGACAGCCTGTAGTGGCACTCTCAACTACATAAGCTGAATACATGGCAGCCGCTCATGCAAGCACGAAAGCAATATGGTTACAAAGATTGTGTTCAGGTATTGGGTTGGTACAACAAGCAGTGAGATTAGATTGTGACAGTTAGAGTGCAATCTTCCTGGAAAACAACCCAGCTTAGCATTCAAGGACAAAGCATATTGATGTTCAGTATCACTTTGTGAGAGACATGGTTGAGGAAAAGAAGGTGTTGCTGGAAAAGGTTGACACTTTGAAGAATGTTGCAGATTCATTGACAAAGTCTAT
>JASDQU010738169.1:0-10478 GCA_032191745.1 Picea mariana
TTCTCAGAGATAAGCCGCCACCATTCCAGCAAGCTTGTTTCCGCTGCATTTTTACAGTTTCAGCTTATTTCGTTATTTAATAGAAAACCAGTTTTACTGTATCTCTGTTATTTTTGTGTTAAGCACCTATTAATAATCTATATTCATTTCGTTCTGCTCATAAAATCCGGATCACACATTTATGAAATAAGTCCTACTGTGAACATAACAAATGTAAGAGGGCTTACTATAAAGTTCCACCTACTATAAGGGTTCCTCCTCTAGAATTTGTTTAGGTGGTAGGTAGTATTAAATAAAGGGATATAAAAAATGTAATGGGCATGGTGGATGAGTACTATATTTGGAGTTTATCTCATTTGGAGGTTGTCCTCTCAAAGAGGCAAGTGAAGAGGAGTGGATCTCTTCCTTAAAAGGATCAACTATAAGGTGTTCCCCACCTCAAGGGTTTTCTATATAATAAAAAATATTTTTTTGTATTCTTGTCTCTATATTGTGTGTGATTGTATTTGCAAATATTTGGTACTTAACAAAAAATTACTATTTTTTTCTTCAAAGTGTAAAAAAATAGATAACAAATAAATACTGAAACCAAAATTCTATTAATGAATGAAATAAAAAAACACGACAATATGCAAAGTAATACAAATTGGTTGTAACAGTAGTATCTTATAATTGAAGAATATATGTATTTTACATTCATTTAGAAGATGATCATTACAAGAGGTTGGAATTTTATTTTAAATTAAAGTATAAAACTTTAAGAAAACAAATCTCTAAAGGTAAAAAATCCTAACACTCGGAGATGAAGTGGAAAATGGAATGTGGACCCCAATGAGTCTTGTTTATATCTAAACTTCATGGGGCCACAAATTTCACATTCAAAATCAATTTGTGATGTTTATTGTATTGTTACAAAGGTTATTCTATGATCTATGTTTGTAAATCCCTTAAAGAACTTTAGAAGATGATCATTGCAAGAGGTTGGAATTTTCTTTTAAATTAAAGTATAAAACTTTAAGAAAAAATATCTCTAAAGATCAAAAACCTTAACACTAGGAGATGAGGTGGAAAATGGAATGTGAGCCCTAATAAGTTTAATTTCTATCTCAACTTCATGGGGCCACAAATTTCACATTCAAGATCAATTTGTGATATTTCTTGTATTAACACTGTTACAAAGATTATTCTATGATCTATGTTTGGAAAGTCCTTAAATAACTTTGTCAAATAAAAATTCCACAAAAATATGCATGAAAATTTGAGTACCTACAAATCTATATTTATACTAAAAATATTTATAACCATTCTAAATTAGTGGAAGAGGTGAGTGAGTACGAATATTTCCCTAGATAAATCATAAGAAGTGGAAAGATTTAAAAAGATACATCAACTAGTTTAAGATGGTATGAAAACAATTATGCACATCACAAGTTATACTAAGTTATACTCCTCTTCACTAGAGGCACAAGTTATACTCCTCTTCACTAGAGGCACTAAAGGCTAATCACATAAACATGTTTTCCCATGTGAACTTTATGGACTACAAATTTTGGGTAATGGAAAATTTCCAATAAACAAATTCCGGTATATTGTCATTCAATGATAATTATTTTAAAATGTTTAATTTACTATGTTTTCTTTTAGTGGTGTTTTTCAAGGTTTTTATTTTTTTTCGTAATGCATTATACACTAAGTATTTATAGACTTCAAAGTAGTTGTGGATTGGTTCAATGGAGACGTTGCCATAAATGTTTTGGTATTTTAGGATTGGAAGAGCAGAATTCAGACTCTTCATCCTAGCTTCTCTTCAGTCAAAGCTTTATATATTCATCATGAATTCAATACCTAGGTAGATAAACTATCCAAACTTGGTCTCTATAGCCAATTTGGTCTTTTGCAGGTTGAATAATTTGAAGAAGAAGCCTTGATTTTTTCATCCACTTTTTCTCCTTTCTGAGAATCTTTTGGATACGTCGTTCTTTATAGGAGGTTGGGAAAACAATTGATGTCTTTTGGCTACGTTGGGTTGAATTATAAGCATGTAAGTATAAGAGATATGGTAGATTGTTAAACATGAAACATTTATTTTATGTCTTGTAGATGAAAACCGAAAGACATGTTTTTTTTTTTTTTTTATGTCTTCAATCACATATAATTATATAGCAGTCTTGTTCATAAACTTTGCTACATCTTGTAATTGGAAAGTTTCTATTGATTCATAATGAATAGCATAGAAGGTGCATTTTTCTTGTGGAAAAAAAGTAATTATAATGATTTTTTATAGCACTTTTTGATGGTAAGGTGAAATTTAATTTAGATTTTATTTGGGATTTGTTAATTATTGATTAAATTGATTTTATTTGCTAGTTTGTTAATTATTGATTAGGTTGACTTTATTGGTTAATTTGTTGATTATTGATTAAGTTGACTTTATTTAATAAATATTTTATTAAGTTGACTTGATTTGTTTATTTGTTAATTATTCATTGACATAACTTCATTTGTTTATTTGTTAATTATTCATTAAGTTTACCTTATTTTCCAATTTTTTAATTATTGATTAGATAGATTTTATTAAATGATTTTTGTAGGTTAACTTTATTTGTTAAATTGTTAGTTATTAATTCACATGACTTTTATTTGTTGATATGTTTGTTATTCATTAAAAAGACTTCATTTGCTGATTTATTAATTATTGGTTAAGACTAATTCATTTGTTATTTGTTATTTATTTAATAAGTTGATCTTATTTTATAATTTGTTGATTATTTTTAAAAAAAGACTTATTTACTAATTTATTAATTTAATAACTATTAATTAATAAATTAAATTCATAATTTAATTATATAAAAATATTAATTATATATTAAATCAAAGTTGAAAGTACGATAAAAATTAATTAATTTATATATATATATATAATTAATTAAGATTACTACTTTTAACGTTACCGCTTTGTATCAGCAGATTTCAACAATGATGTTATTTTTATCGGAAATCATATGTTATTAAAACGGTCTTCACTATTAATTATAATAATAAATTTAATTTAATGTAATATATAAATTTATATAATTTAATATATTATTTTTTATGGTTGAAAAAAAGAAATAGTAACTAACAATTATCTTATCATTATATCAAATTTTAAATAAAGGTATTCATCAAGTTTTTGACTCAAGTAGTTGATGATGGATTTAATAGAGAATCCATGCATATGAATAAGAATATTTAGTTTTCCATGAAATACATATGTACATACAAAGTTTCATTTGTGTGACTATGTAGTATAGGAAAGAAAACATGTAAAAAAAAATCAAATATATTAAGGAGAAGTTTAAATTGGTTAAACCTAATTGCCAATGCAATCACATAATCTTCTAAATAAATGTTACAACACTTTTATCAATGCATTTTACTTCCTTTTCAATTTTTAACTCTTTATTGGGTGAATAAGACACAATATGATACCTACTTAAAATAAGGTATTGTGATGATATGTTTGATAATTATTTTCATAAAAATAAACTCAAAGCTTATATAATTTCCAATTGATTGATCTATTAGAAAATAGGATGATAAATTTAAATGAAAAACAACATTGTGATATGGAATTTTAGTGGTGAATGTCCATGGGTTTAAAATACATCAATGAATCATCTTAATAAGTGTATTTAGCTGCAATATTGTTAGACATTTCCATCATCCTTCATCTACTTTGAAAAGACTTTGTAAACCGAACATTTCTATGCTAAGATGCATCATTTGTTTTGAGAAACAATATTACATCTAATGATATAAAGTACCCCTACTCTAAACAAATCACACACCATCTCCTTTTTCGAAATATATTTCTTTAATCTTAATATTGCATTTTTGTTGGTGGCTTTCATAAGAGGCTAATTAAGTGTATTGTGGTAGGAAGATATTAACTATACAATTGACTACTCTAAGCAATGCTTGAACATGTCAAACGAGAAAAAATTATAAAACCCTATTCATGACAGTGAATACGTGATGCTCTTCATATCAATAGGTCTAGTTAATCTCAAGCATTGTTCTTCAACCAATTATATAAAGCTTGAGTGAAAAAATGGTATGATCAATTTCCACACTAACATTTCAAGATTTGATTTATCCTATTGGTTAAGTATATATTACAACTCAAACTAAGTAGTTTTTACTTAACAAATCACAAAGAAGCAAGGAAACAACGTGAACTAACAATAGGTAAACTAAGCCAATCAAAAGCATAGGTCTAATTAATCTCAAGCATTGTTCTTCAACCAATTATATAAAGCTTGAGTGAAAAAATGGTATGATCAATTTCCACACTAACATTTCAAGATTTGATTTCTCCTATTGGTTAAGTATATATTACAAGTCAAACTAAGTAGCTTCTACTTAACAAATCACAAAGAAGAAAGGAAACAACGTGAACTAACAATAGGTAAACTAAGCCAATCAAAAGCCAATTGCAAAATTGTATTCATGAAGAGATGCTCAAAGTGTTATCATTAAAGGGAAATCATTGAATCGCCATTCAAATGAGAGATCAAACAATTAGATAGAAAAAATTGAGAAAAATAGATAAATCATAGGTAGATAACTCACAATACTAACGACAATCACCTCATAAAGTTAATCTATATAGAGTAAGTAAGAATAATATTGATGAAATAAAAATTAAAAAAAGGGTCAATCTCTATAACCCCTTTTATATATATATATAATTTTATTTGTGTTGGATATATGGAATAAAAATTTAAAAACCAAACTAATGTTGTTATAAAGAAGTTCAAATTGATAAATAAATATAAATTATCAATGTCAAAGTTCAACATCTTCTTAATTTGAACAAAGTTTCTTTATTATGGAGAGTAATTAAGAGCCATTTTCTAAAACCTTGAAATGGGATACTAGATAATTAAAATCTTATCAATTTAAAATAAAATCAATGGGGTTCTACGAAAACAAACTTTTCAATGAAAGTGATTAGCTATGAAATCAAGAAAGCAATCATTGAAGATTTCATTTTTTAGTCTTAAGGCTTTGGGGATGAATGAAGGGTGGTAAAGGTTTATTGGGATGTGGTGGGACTTCATTATTTATATGAAGAAAAAGAATAAAGGTATGAAAAATCATTTACACTTGAAAAGATAAATACTATTTTAATAAAGATGGATAAGGAAAAGAGTAAGGATAAATAACTAATAAATATATTTATGTGAAGGTTTTATGAGTTCACATAAGATTTTTTTGTTAGATTAAACCTGTTATAAAAATATAAAGAAACTATTAGAAAGCAACCATCCGAAAATTACATAAACAATATCATAGTCAAGTTATACCTAAAATTAAGAATACTAAGCTTATTTCCAAACAACATATAATTATTTAAAAAAAAAATCATATAATATTAGTGAAGAGATACCATACAAATTAAGTATAATGTTCTTGAAGATAATCAATTTAGGCTTTATCAAAAAGTGTTTAACTCTAAATAATGTTAAAGTTGTGTAAAAATCGTTATAATGAAGTGAATATCTTCATCTAAATTAACTTTTATAGGGTTTAAGACAATGTTATAGTTTAACACATGTAAAATGGACCAAATATTTTCATCAAAATTTACATTTTGATTTTGTAAATTAAAGTTTAACCTTGTAAATTAAAATTGTGTAAAAATACTTATAATAAAGCAAACATCTTCATCTCAATTAACTTTTATAGGGTTTAAAACAATGTTATAATTTAACACATGTAAAATAGACCATATATCTTCATCAAAATTGACTTTTTAACTTTGTGAATTAGTGATATGATATATAAAAACCTTCATCCTAACCATACTTGAGTAGCATTTTCTGGTATTTATTTTAAAAACTTCAACATATATCTTCATAACCATTACCATACTTAACTAGCATTTCCTAATATTTATTTTTAAAAATTCAACATATAACTTCATAACCAACTATAAGTATGAAAATGTGTAAATCAAGGTCGTTTGTTATCTTTATCGCTTTAACTTAAAAGCGACATAAGCTTTAAAGTGAGATAAGGTTTAGGTTATCTACTCTTCCACATTGTGCCAAAGCCTTGGGTTACCTTAACTTTTTCTTGTTATACCATGGCCTTATTAAAAATATTTGCTTCTTAAAATAGGAGCACTTTATAGATGATTCTTTCTTTATCATAATATATATATAATTTTTTTTAGAAAACATTATACATTGCTTCTAAATCTCGAAATACTTCCCGTTCCCAAATCCAATGAGACAAAACATAATAATACACTTAAAAACCCTTTTAACGAATCTAGTAGGTCGGAACATAAACATACACTGAAACCTTTTTAAGGAAGCTTGGCTAACTTTCTAAGCACGTATGACATTGGATGTAATTGGCTCAATTTTTTAAGTTTTCCGAAGTTTGTTTTCTTTCAAAATTTATTCCAAGAAACTTTGAGATACATTGTCATCTAGCAAGTTGGAAATGATACTAAAATGGGTTGACAAACCTTATATAAGCATTAAAAAATTAGCAATCATTTATGTGTTATTATTATATATTATTTTATAATTCTTTTTCAAAATTAAAAACTAATAAACATATTATAAAAAAGTGTTACAATCATATATTCTTCACATACATGAATCAACTCAAATCAATCCTTTTGGTCCATGAGGTGATAAACTTGATTCACAAAAATACATGAATCAACTCAAATCAATCCTTTTGGTCCATGAGGTGATAAACTTGATGAACCATAATGTGTTTATTAATTTTTGTTACTCATTGTTCCTGTGATATGGATAGAGAGGTGCCTATTAACTTGCAGTGTCACTACCTCATGGATGAGTTTGAACTTAAATTCAAGTGTTCTTGTTAGTTGGGTATGGTTATCCATTCCAAGTATCAAATCTTGTTAGTTGTGTATAGTTATCCATTACAAGTATCAAATTTTGTTAGTTGTGCATAGTTATCCACTATAAATAGTATTTGGATGAATTTTATTAAACATGTCTTAACATAATCCAAATCAAGAACTTTAGAGTGAGCAAAATGTTAAGTTTTTCTTTTATGGTAGAAGATATTACAACATCATCATCCAACTATATAGAATTGAACTTAAATTCAGAGCATTATCACTGAGTCGTGGATAGGTTTGAACTTAAATTCAAGTACAATTGAAGATGAAAACAAGTTAGATTGTTTAAAGCAATCAAATCCCATTTCAATGTGTAAAATAACATTTATATTTCACCATGTCATGGATTAGATATTTTTATTTGATTTGATTATCCCAAAACATGTAACAGAAAAGTAATCTTATTAATTGAGCATGGTTATCCACTAGAAGTATCTCATCTTGTTAGTTGGGCATGGTTATCCACTACAAGTATCATTTGGATGAATCGTATTAAGCATTAAACATGTCTTAACATAATCCAAAAAACTTTTAACATAATCCAAAGAACCTAAGAGTGAGCAAAATGTTAAGTGTTTCTTTCATGGTAGAAGATATTACAACATCGTCATCCAACTATAGACAAAGTTGAACCATTACCTCCTTATCATTCTCACCAATCACACATGAACAATCTATTGTCTAACATGAAACTATATTGTCATCCTTTTAGGCCAACACTTGATAGTCCCTGAAGCTCATGTCCCATCCATAACATTGCCAAATAACACTATTGTCTAACAAAACATGTTATGCAGCACTTTATTAAACATGTTCTGCAGCACTTTATTCCTCCTCCATTCTTACTCAACAAAAGATGCTTGGTCTTCCTATTTACCCCAATCAACAAGGTACCCCTTGCTAAGGGTAACCCAAACAATCAACAAGGTACCCCTTGCGAAGGGTAACCCAAACAATCAACAAGGTACCCCTTGCGAAGGGTAACCCAAACAAGGTACTTCGGACTGGGTGCCTTAGCGGAAACGAAAACCCAAATTGAGAAAGGGTAACCCAAACGAGCTCGTTTTGGACCGAATCAGAGAATTTATTCCAGGAAGAAATTATACAAAAGAAAACAAGCTTGGAAAACCAAAGAAAGTCTATTACAATAGACCTGTACATTGATTTTCTTCTCCTCATTAAAACGGAACAATGATGATCATGACCGAATTTATCCCCCAAATCAGGTCTGACTTGCCCTGAAAGGAATAAAACGCTTTACATCTCTGAGTATAATCTCTGCACATAAAACTGTGAGTAATATAATTTGTAGACAAAATTATGAATATGCTGAGTTCCCCCAGAGGAGCAACCAAGTGACCGTGGGACAGAGGCGAAGAAGACTGCTTGTGTTAATATGGGAGACGGGGATCCTGCGCCCAGGCGTAGACATCATGAGGCAGTTGACCGTTGGAGAGCAGATTTGGGGGAACATTGAAGAGGGGCATACTGGACGGATCGGGCATCTGCTGCTGCTGCGCCGCCGCCGCTGCCAGAGTAGGGGACTGGGAGAGTCCTTCGGGAGGGCTGAGCTGCAAAGACATGGGCTGCTCGTCGTTGTCTAGGGGCAATCGTTCGATCGGGGCGTTAGAGAATGTGGCAGCGATGACCACGATAGGGCCGGAGGCCATCAGGGCGCCCACGACGCTCCCTCCCACCACTTGTCCCTGTCCGCCCGCGAGATAAATGGTGAGGCCAGTAGCCCCAGAGGGCTCAAGCGTGGGCAGGAACGCTCCCGAGAGGGACAATATTTCGAGGCGTCCGTCCAGGGACACGATCGTGCTAGCCGTGCCCGGTTGCCGCAGGGTAACGTTGTTCACCATCCCACTCCCGCTAAGAATGCAGATTGCTCTCTGCCGCCTGCGTGCGAACGTTGCCAAACTCTCCGCTACGTCACACCCGTTGGAAATCTCCAGTACGTGAGCTCTGAGGCCGTTGGCGCTCTCCTGCTGGATAATCATGGGGGGTTTCGTCTTGTTCTTCGAACCCGGCGGCCTGCCGCGAGGCCTCCGGCTCATCTGCAGCCCCAACTCATTGCCGCCGGCGTCGCTGTTGTTGTCGTTGTTGCTGTCCCGCTTTCGTTTCTTCGATCCGCTGCTCTCGCTGTTCTCGTCTTCAGAAATATGCAATTCCCTGGTTTGCAGCCAGTGGGCGTGGCCATTCCGGGGACTGGGAGCATGCCCAGGCCCCGGGCCTGAGCCGCCGCCATGATCGACTCCCGCCACCGCCAAATTCCGCGCCCACCACCGGGTTGCCAGGACTGCGGCCTTGGATTCACTACAGCTAAATCTCTAAAAATTTCGCTGAATTAACAAATAATTTCAAACTACCTGCTTTCAATCATGCGTCGCTAGCGCTACCTCTGACTCTGATCAATCAAGCCAATCCAATCGACCATGGATTTGATCCTCACGGAGAATGAAGCTGGACCAAACGACCTCCGCCCTCAGCGTCTAATTTTTGTCAGAAACAGAAAAGAAGAACAGCAAGAACGAGAAAACACACACAGAAAAGAAGAGCAGCAAGAAGGAGAAATCAACCGAAGTAAAATGAAAGGAAGGGAGAAAATCGGTGTTGCAAAACCTGTATTTATTTATGAGATTGGGTTGGGATTAGGGCTAGAGTGTGGGGACATCGTCGGCAACAGTGAATCGTCGCTCTTAGCTCTTCTCTCTCTACTCTCATCGTTGATTTAACCATCTCCAACACTCCTCACAACTTCTTTCTAACTCTAAATTTAAAAGGCCTTAATATTTTTTAATATATTTAGTTCATTTCTATCACGACTTCTCTTCATTTCATTTTTATCATGCCACCCGTCCCCTCAATTATCCCTGCTATCGATCATATGCCATGACATACGGATGATAAAGCAATGATGGAAATTGATTTCCCAATGTTTAATTTTCACTGGACCAATTTTATAATAAATTTTTATTATTTCAAATTTTGTAAAATTTGAAGAATAGTTTTTCCTATGTTTATTTTGGGTATAATGCAGATTGATTTGGAATGTGATTGGAAGGAAAGATCTAGAACAGTTTAGCTAAAATGCTGCTTTCTAAGAAACTCTCTTGATTTAAAACATTTGATAATTAAATTAATATAATAATTGCCTTATAGAGATTAAAAAAGAGATGTTTTATTTAAATATAAATAAAAATATTATATTTATCCATAAATAATTTTATGATGTAAATATAAGTATTATATAAAAAAGAGATGTTTTATTTAAATATAAATAAAAATATTATATTTATCTATAAATAATTTTATGATGTAAATATAAGTATTTAGACAATAATTAAGATTATATTTCTGAGTCTTCATATGCTTTTTGAGTTTCAACTTCTACTATAGAGTTAAGTGATATTACTACTAATCTATATACATCTCAAATAATCAAAACAATCACATTTCAAAGTATTTGATTTCTTTTATCACTTAATAAAATTGTGGTTGACATATATTTATTTTAACACAAAAATAAAATAAAATAAGTTTG
>JASDQU010738169.1:10498-41872 GCA_032191745.1 Picea mariana
ATGCTTTTTGAGTTTCAACTTCTACTATAGAGTTAAGTGATATTACTACTAATCTATATACATCTCAAATAATCAAAACAATCACATTTCAAAGTATTTGATTTCTTTTATCACTTAATAAAATTGTGGTTGACATATATTTATTTTAACACAAAAATAAAATAAAATAAGTTTGCCACAACCCACTCCTCTATCATGATTATTTAGTTCTCTCATATCACCTACTCCTCTACCATGATTTGTTAATTCTCTTAGGTGAAATAGCCTCCACTATTAGACTTCTAGGTCATTGTAATACAAATGATTAAGGTGATTTTAAAACTATTGGTACTTTTTAAAAATGGGTTTTCATCTATGTGTATATATTTTTTCATTTATTAAAAAAAATGAATGGATTGCTTGTCACCTACTCCTCTACTCTAACTTGTTAATTCTTTTAAGTCAAAGTGCCTTTCACATGTGGATTTCATGGTAAGTGAAACATGAATGATTTATAGGTCAATGGGCAAGGGTGATATGAGTGATTTTTTATCCCTTTCACCACTTAATAAACTTCTYGTTAACATAGATTTATTTTAAAAAATAAATAAAATAAAATAAGTTTGCCACAACCCACTCCTCTATCATGATTAYTTAGTTCTCTTAGATCACCTACTCCTCTACCATGATTTGTTARCTCTCTTAGGTGATATGGCCTCAACTAGTGGGCTTCTAGGTCATTGYAACAWGAATGATCGCGAYGATTATGAAAACTCTTGGTACYGTTTSAAGTGGGTTTTCATCTATGTGTACTTATTTTTTCATTTATTACAACAAAATGGATGGATTGCTTGTCACGTACTCCTCTACCCTAACTTGATATTTCTTTTAAGCCAAAGTGGATTTCACACATGTGGATTTCATCATCAATGCAACATGAATGATTTCTAGGTCAATGGGCAAGGATGATATGAGTGATTTCTAAGACCATAGTTGTGACTTTTTAAGTGATTTTTTGTTTATGTGTACTTACATAAAAACAACTTTGGACAACTTTATTAATAAAATATTTGTTATATTCATAGATATGTCCTTAAATAAACCATTGAGATGGTAGAACCTCTATTAATGAAGATTGCAAACTATCGATTTACTATATCTTTATTATATTGTCATTGTATGTCATTTACCATTAATGTTAAATTCAAATAGTACATTTTCTTATTATAAAGTTGTTTCTCATTTCTTACAATAAAATGGATTGCATAGTAAAAAAAATAAAACTAAACGAATGAGTTTTTTATATAGTTGATATGTGCAATCCATTAGATGCTTAATAGGGAAGAAATGATTCTTCAAAACAATTTTTGTGAAACATTGTGACACATTTTCTGATTTTGATAAAGTAACTAATGACAAGTGAAAAAAGCAATGATGATAGTTATGAGATTACAAAAATAAACTTGTGGTTGACATAGATTTATCGCTTAATAAATTTGCACATGTGGTGAATGATTTCTAGGTCAATTAGCAAGGGTGATATCAATGATTTTTTATCCCTTTCATCAGTTAATAAAATTGTTGTTAACATAGATTTATTTTAACAAATAAATAAAATAAAATAAGTTTTCCAGAACTCACTCCTCTATCACGATTACTTAGTTCTCTTAGATCACCTACTCCTCTACCATGATTTGTTAACTCTCTTAGGTGAAATAGCCTCCATTAGTGGACTTCTAGGTCAWTGTAACATGAATGATTAGGGTGATTCTAAAACTGTTGGTACTATTTCAAGTGGGTTTTCATCTATTGTAATTATTTTTTCATTTATTACAACAAAATGGATGGATTTCTTGTCACCTACTMCTCTACCCTAACTTCAACAAAATGGAKGGATTGCTTGTCAATTGCTCCTCTACCCTAACTTGTTAGTTCTTTTAAGTCAAAGTGGCTTTCACACATGTGGATTTCATGGTCATTGCAACATGAATGATTTCTAGGTCAATGGGCAAGCCTGATGTGAGTGATTTCTAAGACCATAGTTGTGACTTTTTAAGTGGATTTTTGTTTATCTGTAGTTACATAAGGATAAATTTGGACAACTTTATTAATAAAATATTTGGTATATTCATAGATATGTCCTTAAATAAACCATTGAAGTAGGTAGACACTCTATTAGGGAAGACTACAAACTATTAATTTACTATATCTTTATTATATTTTCATTGTATGTTATTTATCATTAATGTTAAATTTAAATGGTACATTTTCTTATTATAACTTTGTTTCTCATTTCTTACAATAAAATGGATTGCATAGTAAAAAAAATAAAACTAAACCGATGAGTTTTTTATATAATTGATATGTGCAATCCATTAAACATTTAATGAGGAAGAAATGATTATGCTAAACAATTTTTGTCAAACATTGTGACAAGCCAAAACAACAATGATGATAATTATGAAATTACAATACTTAAAGTGTTCTCAGTAACATGTACATTGACAAAAAATACATCCAAACTAGAATCCATACCAAGAGGGATCCAACAAAAACAACCACCTCTTCAAGAGCTTAAAGAACCATATCCTAGCTAGTGAACTTCCACAACATTCGGGATCGAAACCTTAATACTCCAAAGGAATTAACCTCCATAGCTAACTATAATAAAACATAGTCTCCAAAAATACAACACAGTCTCCAAAAATATAGTAGGAAAATTACCAACAAAGATGAAAATAGTTAGAAGGGCCCTCATGTCCTTCTATCCATTTATTGAATTTGATCTTCTCTTAGGGAGCATAAAATTCTTTTTTGGATAAGGCATTCGCAGCCCCAATTTTATTTCTTGAAGATATGTACAAACCTTTGAAAAAATTTTCTATTTCCAAGATCCTATCCTTCCAATCCAACATGTAAATTTCCCATACAATTCAACCATTACAACACTTTCATTGGCAATCTAATTATAGTCTTATTCAGAGAATTGACGAGGTACTTCATTCGAGATAAACCATTACACTTAAAAGAGCATTTTTTAATGATTTCTTGGGAATTTTCTACATGAACTTCAACGGAAGACAATGAAGTATTGAAGAATTTTGTTAATCAAATCGGCAAGTGGCAATCTGCATGGCAAGATTTTGTTAATACAATTAGGAGCACTCCTATCCAACCATCGTCTCCGGTCTTCGCCATTCAATCTCAAGCATGACATTGCATGCATCTTCGGCATTTACAATTATCATAGATACTTGCAAATAGGAGAAAGGCCCTGAGAGGTGGTTGAAACCAATCATTTTTAAATCAAATGGTATAGTTTTTTGGATTGATTTCCACCATTTATAATCTTGTTTTTAATGATCAAAATACTTTTGTATTTTTGTACATCAGAGTATATATGTTTTTATAGTTGGTCATAATAAAGGTTCTTGAGATTTCTAGATATAACTGTGTAAAGATTTTTCAAAACTCCTTACAAAATTTATATCCAGAAATGTCAAGCATCAACATTTATACATGTCTTAGTTATGGTTAATTTTCCTTATATCATTGCACCAAGTATTTGCAACCTTCATATTTATTGTTGGCTAAACACATTCCACAATATCGTTAGTAAACACAACTTTTGATCAAAAGAGGCTGTTGATGCTCACAAAAACATTTCTTGATGTTCACAGCTATATATTTTTTGGGGATATTTGCTTGAAATCTAACCAGAAATTTATATATCAACATATTTGAGTTAGTATTTATGTATAATCCGAGTGTTCCAGTGGGTTTTCAGTATGCTAAATTCCTTTCTACATTCACAAATCCATTTTAAACAACAAAAAATAGTAAATAGTAATTTCTTGAAGATTTATGTAGCAGGATTCTAGCGAAAAAACCCATACCATTTAATAGAAGAGTTAGTAATTTCTTGAAGATTTATGTAGCAGGATTCTAGCGAAAAAACCCATACCATTTAATAGAAGAGTTAGACAACAGTAGATATATAACAAACAACTATGAAATATTATAGTCCATGTTTTGCATTAACCATGTTAGCAGACGTCAGATCCTTTTCATTGTAAACAAACGCTTCATACCAGAAAATCTTGGTGAACGATAGCCGAATAGATTCTCCTTGATCACCACAGCATTGCAACTGTTCACTAGATACGGATTTCAACTTGATTCCATGATTCTTGTTCTGTCGAGAGAACCTTCCAGTCCACTGGGTTATCTAATTCGGGATATGTAGCGACCAAAGAAAATGGAACTTTGTAGCTTTAATTTCAACTGCAATAAAGGATCGTGATATAGAAGGTATGGTAAAGACCAGCATGGCAGTTTGAACGAACGCGAGTTCTAATTGATGGGGGTAACAGTAACCGTTACGCCAGCCACATGAAAGCAAACCCTATCTGTAAAATAATAATTTGTGCTTTGTGGCATTGGCAAGCAATTGGTCAATGATTTTGTCTTATTGCAAGCGCTCATACATGACTTCTCATAGTCACATTGGAGTGATCCATCCATTCAATTAGGAATACTCGAAGATATCATCAATAAGTATGGATAATTTTCATTTTTGGAATTGAATTTGGTGGGAAACATAACAATTATTTCTAGTTAAATTTAATAGACAAAATTTTTATATACTTATTCTGAATTTCTATTTTTTTTAATTGTGATAGACAACAAAAACCAATCATAACCAAAATATAATATAGGATATAGTGATTTGAAAATCCTATTTAAAAATAAGTAATACCTTGACATTCCAAAAGGCCCCTTGTTATCTTTGAAAAATTAGCAAAAGCCATGTCACTTACACCTATGTGGCCATATGCATGGAATAATTCCCATGGAACAGAGGTTTGAAAAAGATAGTGTACAACAACATCCCAAGGCACTAACAATGCAATAACCAAGGTTAGTGTTATTATTCTAGTTTTGGTTGTGAAACATTTCCAATGAATGAATAGTTTGAATTTAAAAGGTTCCTTAAAAATTTGGTTATATTACTAGTAAGACCTAGTAAGACACTCGATTAATACATTACACATAATTGTATATAATGTTAGGAAAAAATGTGAGATAAATAAAAAACCAAGAATATAGAAACACCCATAAATAAATCACATGAGATTTAATTTTTACGAGAAAAACTAGCCAACAATAGATTTATTATCTCTTTGACTAAACCTAGTCAAGCCTCCCTCAAAGTTAAGGTATCTCGGAATCCGATTTTCTTTTCCCTATCACCTAGGTCTACGTCTAGAATTTGTCGATGAAAATTCAAACCCAGACTAAGCATTCCTAACCAAATATTATAGTCATATGAACATTCACATTCAACTCCATTAAAATTTTAATTAACTATTTCCAGTGTTGTTATACCGACACTTACCTCGTGATCTTCTCACCTTGAATTATCATCATCATCGAAATCATGGCCCTTAATATTCTCACACATTCCAATACCATATCAGGTGCTCCTCAAATTCTTCACATCTTTGAAAAACCCTTTGCACGCACCTTCCGAAGGTTGAGCGGTCAAGACTCAACTAGGCTCATGCATGATGTCCTTTCATGCATATTACATAGAATCAACACCACTTTCCACTTCAACCCTACTCTCCCTGGAACCAAAGAGCACAACCTTCCTCTTTTCTACACTAATACCTCCTCTAGACTGAGATTGTTGTTTCCTTAAGAAATATTTGAGATCCAATGCAAGGTGGGGAGATTTCAATTCTACAACCTCTTGCCCCCAATATTCACCATAATTTATTCTCTTGTGACTCTTTTGTGGTTCTTTGGTTCTCTTGTTTGAATGTGAGAAAACCTTGCATGATAAACTTGGTAGCTCCTTTCAAAATGGTGGCTCCACTTCTGAGAAAAGATAGATCCTCACACAAGAAACATGTCCAAAATACCTCTTCCAAAATTCTTTTCCTTGAATCACGTCCTCTTACCTGGATGTCTTGATCTTTTCATTTCCTAACCACATTGATCCTCCTCCTCATAGATTCATGACTCGACCCTTCTCCTTATGTTATTTATGACTCAACCTTTCTCCATTGGGTGAAAGATTTCTCTTCACAATAGTGACCCCAACGATTAATTACATCAATGGTTTCTCTTTGTGACTCGGCTTTGCTAACCAACAACCATCACCTCATTGCTCTAACAACAACTATTAAGGATGAAAATATGAGAGAAATAAAAAAACAAGTACGTAGTGACATGCACACATACATAACATGAGATTTATTCTAGAAAACCCTTACAAGAAAAATAGGCCAACTATAGATCTCTCATTTCCCTTGACCAAACCCCACCAAGCTGGACAACCTCCTGGCTCTAGACAAGTGAGCCTTGACCACTCAAATCTTGGCACATTAAAAAGGAGTATCACCATCATTTTTAAGGATTTCATTACATGTAATCCACGGGCTACCAAAACCATGTGTATGAAACCACTATTGTTGACCTAAGAACTTTGACTCTTTGACTGAGTCAAGTTTAACCTAAAATTTTATGAAATAAATAAGCAAAGCATGCAATATAAAATAATAAACCAACAAAAAAAACATCAATCATCCACAAGATTCATCCTAGAAATCCCTTATGGGAAAAACCAATCAACAATAGATCTATTATTTCCCTTAAACAAACCCAGCCATGCAGAAAAAAGTCTTGGCCCCAACAAAATGATCCTTCACCTCTCAACTCTCATTACATTACAATGGAGTATCAATACCCTTTTAAAGGCTTTCATTTCATGTAATCCATGGGCTCTAAAACCACGAGCTACCAAAACCATGTGCTTGAAACCACCACTATTGACCCAACAAATTTAATTCTTTCACTGAGTCAAATTTAACCTAAAATTCCCTCTGTTTAAACTTGACTTTGGGTTTCCCATGACCAAATATTTCCAAACCTCTTCCAAAGTCAGGATATCCAGGAATCTTGCATGCTCCCCCATATCACCTAGGTCTACATCTAAACTAACCAAGTACACAAGCCTAACCATGTATTACAATTGTATGCCCATTTACATTAAATTTTCAACTCCATTGTATTCCCATCATCCTATCGAGTCTCTCCTTTCCATTTCTTTGACCTCTAGCTTGCACTCTGTGAGCTTATCCTTAGGGTCATCATCCATATCTTCATCTTCAAAATAGATATACACATTCACCTGGCCTTTTATTCATTTCAAACCCAAAGAATCATGAACAACAAGTCAGAGGAATGACTTGTATTTTTCATCATCATTTTTTGAACCATGAAGAACAACTTCAATATCTGCAAATACCCCTCAGTTTCTATTCAATTCCTGGCAACATCATACAATATTTCTCAACTCTCTTRGATAATTGCACTTGAAGCTTCCTGTAGTACTCGTGAAGTTATGCTCATTACATCATGATCTACCACAAATCCAATCACTATGTTTCCAACCAGAGCATGTATTGGAACCATTGTTAAAAGAATCGAATCCTCTAGATCCTTGACCCTCACAGGTTTTTGACCTAGCACCTCCACTAACAAATTCATCCTTATATGCCCCATACTTGAAACAACTAGAGCGACTATTGAAATTTTGAGCACCACACCTGCTTGAAGAGAAATACTAGTTATCAGGTCTCACATATAAGCCTCCCTTGTAGCTAAAAGCCCAGTACCACTGTCACTTCCGCTTCTTCCGTAATCATCTCTTTCATCACCATGGGAATCTCTAGGCCTCAAAATCCCCATAGCGTTGACACACAATTCAATAGTGATGTTTCTCTATGACATTGGCTACCAAACAATGATCAATGGAGGATCCACTCTTGTTTTCCTCTATCTACTTGAACGAAGTGTGCTTATTACCTAATTTAGCATGCAATACATTACATTGGATCCTTCATCCCATCATCAACCATGCAAGAAAGTTTGTGTTTGACTCTCAGCTTATCCATTATCATATATAAAGTCAAATATAATCATTTCTCTTAGTGCAGATCATCGTATGTAGCTACAAAACGGTCTTGAGCCTCAATGCACTTTCCTTATCTCTCTCCATGCATCCCATCATGAAACCACTCTTGCTAGAGAGTCCAAGTTTTCCTTTCTCTATGATAAATTAAAACTTCACCATGTAGATCCAAACACGAGATATGCAAATCCACTTATGGATTTCATGGATCCCAACATAATGCCACTCTCATTAGAGAGTCCAGGTCAACCATGTTCTCATACCACATGAATGGAGTTAGCAAATAATCTGAGATAAAATAATAAACTAACAATAATAATAACACATAAATCATGGACATGATTTATCGTGGAAAATTCTTATGGAAAAAACTAGCTAGCAATAGATCTATTATTTCCCTTGGCCAAACCTAGCCAAGTCGACCAACCTCTTGACCTCGACCAAGTGAGCCTTCACCACTCAATTCTCGACAAATTAAAATGGAGTGTCACCATCATTTTAAAGAATTTCATTACATGTAGTTCACACGATCTAAAACCATGGGCTACCAAAACCACTAGTGTTGACCTAACAAATTTGACTCTTTCATTAAATCAAGTTTAACCTAACAGACAACTCAAGTCCTATATCCCTTACACAACATGGAATAATAATGTAGGGTATTCTCTTTTCTTTAATAAGACCTTTCTTCAAGAAAGGTTACATGCTCACATGTAGAGTAAGTCTCTTCTACTTGAGTTTGCAAGATACTTCAAATTTGTCATCTACCACATTTTTGTGAATTTAATGCAAATCAAAATCTTTATTTGATCAAAACCTATAAAAGGAAAAGAAATCAATGTTATAAAAGGAAAAGAAATCAATATTATTTGTTCATGTGATGTTATTCACATTACCATTATTAGGTGAGTAATAGTTTATATCAATTGAAATTGAAATATCTTTGCTTAAGGATTGATTGATTTAAGGGACCCATTAAAATGATATCTATAATTTTTACTTTATCCCTTTATGCTAAGTTGCAAATTAGAATTGGATCTCTTCCAAGTCCATAAATAATGGTAAAATTCAAGTGAATCACATGAGCAATATTAAGTAAGTACATAGTTTTAATTATTGAAATGCCCACGTTGAGGAGCAATATTAAATAAGTAAATAGTTTTAATTATTGAAATGTCCAAGTTGAGGGATTGATTGATTTAAGAAAATGATGTCGTTTGTTAATTTGATGTTATTCCAATTATCAATATTAGTTGAATAATAATAGTATAAATCAATTTAAATTGAAATGTCTTTGGTTAAGGTCCCATTGATTAGGGGACCTGTTAAAATGACATCTTTAATTTGTACTCTATCCCTTTATGCTAAGTTGCAAATTAGAATCTGCTCTCTTCCAACTCCATAAATGTTAAAATTCAAGTGATTTGTTAATAGGTTGTGACTCACGTTCGCAATATTAGGTGAGTAAATAGTTTTAATTATTGAAATGTCCATGTTCATTGATTTGAGGGTCCCATAAAAATGGCATATGCTCAATCGTCCAAGCGATTTCCACATTAATCATTTTAGTCCAATGCCAAAGAATATTCGTAAACACATTTATTATTCTTCCTGTTTTTCGAGGTTTCAATTCATGGGAACATTTTAATGATTTAGTTACCAAATTATCTAAGGTAACTACAATCTCGTCATATCATGTTTTTTCTATAATCAAACTATTGAAACCAAGGTAAATGAAGCTTATGAGTACTAATTGTGTTGAAATATTGTAACTGCAAAGAGTATTCTTATTATTATTGATATATTATTTATAGGATCAATCCCCATTGTGGATTGATCATGTCGGTTATTGTAATAGGACTAAATCCCCTTTTGCGGATTGGTCAAAAGACAATTATAATAGGCAGAATAAGAAGTTGGCCCCAGCAGTTAATAAAGAAACCTAGAAATATAATAAAGGTGGGTTTACCCACCCAGTTTCAGAAGTCGGCTCTGCTAGTGGAGAGACACTTCACATGTGTCAGACTTGCATAAATAAAGGAGGCTAGCCCCTCACTTAGACACAACTCACTTGCTTAGTTTAAGAGACAAGTTTTGATCTGTTACCGGCAAAGGAGAGAGAGAGTGGTGCATATCTAGGAGAGGACTTTCTGTATTAGCATAAGAGATCTCTTGGCATTGTGTTGGCTATCTATATTAAGGAAGTTTTGCTGGGTTTTCTTCCCCTAGAGGGTTTCCCAAGATAAATGATGTGTCTCTTGTGATTGTGTATTTCTCAGTGATCTTGGATTATGCTATTGTTATCTAATGAAATGCAAACATCTATAATAATGGTTTAAACATTAACATGGTATCAGAGCCAAGCTGAAGGAAGCATCTTTCGCAAGAGAAAAATGTCACTGTTGCAGTACCTACAAATTAGGGTTTTTCAAAAGTAAATCTTTTCATCCCTAAAACTATCTAGAAAGTTGTGCCCTCCCCTAAGGATCAATTTGGCATCCTCAGCACACCTTTTCAGTGGCTGTATCTCCCAGAAAGTGAAACCCTAGTTTCACAAAGTACCAGAAGTACCAGAAAACCAGTACCAGAAGTACCAGAAGTACCAGAGTACCAGAGGTACCAAAAGCACCAGTCCAGAAATCCACATATCAGATTTGAAGGAGAAAAAGTTGGATTTTCTCAAATCCAAGCACACCAGGCAGCTCACCTCATCCAAGCACATCTCCTGGTAAGTTCATCTTTTTATTTTGAGCACTTTCATTTTTCGGTCATTTTCCTAGCTCCAGGTAAAGATGTCTGTGAGCATTAAGCGTGTTGACAAGTTAGAAGGAGTGGAAAAATTTCATGCCTGGAAGTATAGGATTGGCCTCATTCTTGAAGAGAATGACCTAGCAAGATTCGTCAAGGAAGAACTACCAGAACCCGAAGATGCTACAGAAAAGGAAAAGCATCAAAAGGACACAATAAGGGCCAAAAGAATCATTGCAGATTCAATCAAAGACCATCTAATCCCTTATGGGTCATCTAAGAAGACCCCGAAAGAAATGTTTGATGCCTTGACCAGACTATATGAATGAAAGAACATAAACTAGAAGATGAATCTTAGAACTCAACTGAAGAATACAAGGATGCAGAAAGGAGAAATGATTCAGGAATACTTCTCCAGAATCTCATAATTCAAAGAATAGCTAGAAGCTATTGGAGATACCATAGACGAAGACGAACTCATAATGATGTCCCTAGATGGTCTCACAAGACCTTGGGATGCTTTCATCCAAATGATATGTGCCAGAAAGGAGACACTGAAGTTCGACAGCCTATGGGAAGAATGCATCCAAGAAGAAACAAGAGTAGTGAATCATGAAGCGTTACTAGCTAAGGATGATGATCAAGCCCTAGATACTCACACCAAAGGAGGAAGGAAGAAACCCTACTTCCAAAAGGAGACTCATAAAGAGCCTCAACAATCAAATAAATTCAATCATAAATAATCTCATCCAAGGAGATTTCAGAAGAAAGGAAAGAGACTACTCATCTGTACGATGCTATCATTGTGACAAGGTGAGACACATTGCAAAGTTTTGTCCAGCTAGATGAGAAGAATACAAGAAAAACAAAAGAGGCTCTATGCTCATGTAGTCGAAGATGAAGAGCCACCTGCAAAGATGATAAGAGAGGAGATCAAAGACCATGTGCTGATCTCAACCCTCTCAGGATCTGTAACACTTGGAGAGGACACTTGGCTCATTGATAGTGGTGCATCCAAGCACATGACAGGACAAAGAAGTATTCTCTCTTGTATCTCAGAGAAGAAGTTTTCTCAGAAAGTGACACTTGGAGATGATTACCAATATCCCATTAAGGGAGCGGGAGAATCAAACCATAAACTAAATTTAGGGAATTCACTAAAAATGAAGGACATGCTATATGTACCAGGCTTGAAGAAGAACCTACTCTCCATTTCAGCTTTAGAGAAGAAGTTCTTATGTGGGCTAAGGGAGAAACTTTAAATAAAGCAATTGTCATTGGCAATGAAGAAAATGGCTTGTATAAATTAAAGGGTCACTCAGAGGATGCTATGATCCATGCCATTGAAAACTCATGTGAATTTTGGCATATAACATTAGCCCACATTAAGAACAATGCGCTACCATACATATGCAAAGTGGTCACAGGTTTACCAGAACTCAAAGGTGACCATAAAGGCATATGCAATGGATGTGCACAAGGGAAGAATATCAAGAACCCTTTTTCGAAGCAAGACAACAAGACAGAAGGAGTCCTAGAGCTCATCCATTCAGATGTGTGTGGCCCAATTCCATCATCCTCCATTAGCGGGTATGTATACTATGTATCATTCATTGATGATTACTCTCGTAAAACCTGGATATATTTCTTGAAGACTAAAGATGAAGTGTTCAGTAAGTTCAAGGAATTCAAAGCCTCGATAGAGAACCTTTCTGAAAGAAAGATCAAGATGATCAGGTCAGATAATGGAGGAGAATATACCTCAAAAGAGTTTGTGAACTTCTGCAAAGATGTTGGAATCAAGAGGGAACTCACTACTCCCTATAATCCTAAAAAAAACGGTGTAGCTGAACGGAAGAATATAACCATACTAGAATCTATGTAGACTATGATCCATGATCAAGAGCTTCCTATGTGCTTATGGGAAGAAGCAACAATGGCAGCTATTTATGTGTAGAACCGATTATACCATAGTGCACTTGGGCTCAAGACACCAGAAGAGATGTTCACCGAAAAGAAACTAGAGGTAATCCATATTAAAATATTTGGTTGTCTAGTGTTTATTCATATACCTAAAGAAAAGAGAAACAAGTTGGACCCTTCAGGAAAGAAGGGAATATTTGTGGGATACTGTGAGGTCTCCAAGGTCTTTAGAATCTATATACCAGGTCAACATCACATTGAGATCAGCAGGGATGTGACCTTCAATGAAGATGCAGCGCTCAAGAAATCTAAAATATGCCAGCTTGAGGAGGTATATGAAGAGGAACCCATAATCCCCAATATAGCAATGAGGGAGGTTCCCAGAGCTGTAGAACCAGTGAGGGAAATCGTAACTTCCCCTGATGAGGAACTTCTAGAAGACCATGATATAGTAGAAGTGAAAGAACTTCCTCAGATGATGATCCTCCATAAAAGAAAGCCAGCTTGGGATAGAGAGCTTATTGAATATGGAGAGAAGTACGGTGTTCCTCAAGGAACCATGAGACAGGTGAAAAGACCAAAGCCACTCTCCAGTTATATGACTTTGATGTGTGATCTCCTAGAAGAGGAGCCTACCTATTTTGAAGAAGCCATTCAAAGGAAAGAATGGGAAGATTCCATGACAGAGGAATACCAATCCATAATGAAGAACGAAGTATGGGAAATAGTTCCCAGACCAAAGAACAAAGATGTGGTATCCTCCAGATGGCTCTTCAAAATAAAACATGTTGGTGATGAAAGTATTGAGAAGTATAAAGCAAGATTTGTCCTTCGTGGCTTTTCCCAGAAGGAAGGCATTGAATATGAAGAGACATTCGCTCCTGTGGCCAGATACACTTCGATCAGGACCATCATAGCTCTTGCATCTAAGATGAAGTGGAAGCTGCACCAGATGGACGTGAAGACAGCTTTCCTAAATGGTGTCATCAAAGAGGAAGTGTATATAGAGAAACCTCAAGGATTTGAGGTTGAAGACAGGAAGTCTCATGTCTGCAAATTGAAGAAAGCCTTATACGGATTGAAGCAAGCTTCTAGAGCTTGGTATGGTCGTATAGACAGTTTCTTAACGAGCTTAGGATTTACCAAGAGTAAAGCAGACTCAAATATCTACTTCAAAATTATGAATAATGAGCCAGTAATCTTACTGCTATATGTGGATGACTTATTCTTAACTGAAGAAGAAAAGATCATCACTGAATGTAAAAGGAGACTTGCCTCGGAATTTGAAATGAAATACCTTGGCCTAATGCATTACCTCTTAGGTCTTGAGGTATGGAAGAGTCCTGAGAGGATCTTCCTTAACCAAGCGAAGTACACGGTCGAAATCTTAAAGAGATTTGACATGCCGGAATGCAAGCCCATGAATACAGCCATGGAAGCGAAGCTGAAGCTGTTGGTCGATACTTCATCAGAATTGATTGATGCCACACTGTACAAACAGATTATTGGATCGATGATTTACCTGACAAACACCAGACCAGACATTTGTTTTGTCATGAACACCTTGATTCAGTTTCTGGTAGAACCCAAATGTGTTCACCTAGTGGTTGCAAAACATGTGAAGAGGTACCTTAAAGGTACAATAGATTATGGTCTTAGCTATGATGGAGATCATAATTTCACATTGAGTGGATATACTGATACAAATTGGGCAGGAAGTGTTTCTGACAGGAAAAGCACTTCAGGATGCTGTTTCATTTTGGGATCAACTATGATCTCATGCCAGAGTAGGAAGCAATCTAGCATTGCTCTCAACATAGCGGAAGCATAATACATTGTTGCATGTTCTGCTAGCTGCAAAGCTATATGGCTTCCAAAGTTGCTGACCGGCCTATTTGACTTAGAGATGAGAGCAACCTTGATTCTATGTGACAACCAGAGCTGCATAAAGATGACAGAGAATCCTGTATTCCACAACAGGTCGAAGCACATAGAGATTCGCTATCATTACATCCGCAACATTGTACAGAGAGGAGCCTTGAAGNACATTGTTGCATGTTCTGCTAGCTGCAAAGCTATATGGCTTCCAAAGTTGCTGACCGGCCTATTTGACTTAGAGATGAGAGCAACCTTGATTCTATGTGACAACTAGAGCTGCATAAAGATGACAGAGAATCCTGTATTCCACAACAGGTCGAAGCACATAGAGATTCGCTATCATTACATCCGCAACATTGTACAGAGAGGAGCCTTGAAGCTCTAGTATATTAGCACAGATGAACAGGTTGCTGACGTGTTGACCAAGCCTCTATCTCGTGTAAAGTTTGAGTACTTCCAAGATAAGCTTGGCTTAGTCCGAAAGGACCTTCCTCGAAAGGAGGAGTAGATGTGATGTTCCTTGCTTCTGACGTAGCTATCAGACGTAAAGAAATATGTGATGTGTTCCTTGATTCTGACCTAGTTGTCAGACGTAAAGCAAGATGTTTCTTGCTTCTAAACTAGTTGTCAGATGTAAAGCAAGATGTTCCTTGCTTCTGAACTAGCTGTCAAATGTAAAGCAAGATGAGATGTGTTCCTTTCTTCTGACCGAGTTGTCAGACATAAATCAAGATGATATGTGTTCCTTGCTTCTGACCGATTTTTAAGACGTAAAGTAAGATGAGATGTGTTCCTTGCTTCTGACCGAGTTGTCAGACGTAAAGAAAGATGAGATATGTTCCTTACTTTTGACCCAGTTTTCATACGTAAATCAAGATGAGACATTCCTTTCTTCTAACCGAGTTGTCAGATGTAAAGCAAGATGATATGATGAGACTAGCACTGAGCTTCCGGATGGATAGCTATGACGTAAAGCCAGTCTAGTATCCTACTTCCAACCTGACGGTTGCGATGTAAAGAAGGACGAGTATCTTGCTTCCATCTTGAGTGTTGTGACGTAAAGAAAGACAATGAGATGAGACAAGTATTGATCTTCCAACTTGAGAGCTGTGATGTAAAGCCAGTCTTGTATTATGATGAGCTAGCCTTGTGTTGTGATGATGATGACGTATCAATTTTTATACTAATACATATTGATGCAGATAATGATGGCATTCCTTTAAGAATGACGATGTTTCCAATGAAGAAAACTTCCAATGATTTATAGATACGCTAGCCAAGATGATATTGATGATGTTGTCCTCCCACTTGATGTTGTTGATGATCTTGTCCTCTCTCTCTTGCATGATGTTGCTGAAGAATACCCTTCTTGTTAAGGGGGAGTGTTGAAATATTGTAACTGCAAAGAGTATTCTTATTATTATAGATATATTATTCATAGGATCAATCCCCATTGTGGATTGATCATGTTGGTTATTGTAATAGGACCAAATCCCCTTTTGCGGATTGGTCAAAAGAAAATTATAATAGGAAGAATAAGAAGGCAGCCCCAGCAATTAATAAAGAGACCCAGAAATATAGTAAAGGTGGGTTTACCCACCTAGTTTGAGAAGTCAACCCTGCCAGTGAAGAGACACTTCACACTTGCCAAACTTGTATAAATGAAGGAGGCTAGAGCCTCACTTAAACACAACTCACTTGCTCAGTTTAAGAGACAAGTTCTGATTTGTTACCGGCAAAGGAGAGAGAGAGTGGCACATATCTAGGAGAGGACTTTTTGTATTAGCATAAGAGATCTCTTGGCATTGTATTGGCTATCTATATTAAGGAAGTTTTGTTGGGTTTTCTTCCCCTAGAGGGTTTCCCAGAATAAATGTTGTGTCTCTTGTGATTGTGTATTTCTCAATGATCTTGGATTATGCTATTGTTATCTAATGACATGAAAACATCTATAATAATGGCTTAAACATTAACAAATTGTTCACTAAGATTTTGAATATTCATAAATAAATAGAGTTGTAAAGTAGCCTCCTTGTCTTTAGATATTGTAATTATAAAATATAAGGAGAGTTTTGAATGATGTACTGAGGTGTGTTAAAGCCACATTAATTATTAAAAACAATAAAATATTTGTGTGATGTAGCAAAGAGCGTTAAGACCATAGCAATGAGCATTTCAGAGTGTCAAGTAGTATGTCATTCTAAGTTTTACATCGATATCTTGTTAATTATTGAATGTTTAGAATTCCTTTTTGCTCCAAAAATTCAAGCTCACTTCGATCATTGAGACAATAATTATATAAAATTATATTATTTATATTATTTACAACAATTTAAATTTTACAAAATTTTAAGAATATTATGAAACAATTTGTAAGGTATTGAATGTATTATAATAAGCAAAAGCGAAAATATTGTAGTAAATATCTGCGGAACGGTAAAATATAGAGAATAACAACATCAACAATGATATTTTTATTGATAAAAATTCAAGTTCATCTACCTCTTTGAGGGTGCAACCTCCAACTGAGTATAGCTCTATTACAATAATTCTCAAGATAAGACTTTATCATGCCTTCTCTTATTTATACTAATTCTATCTTCTAAAAAACATTCTAGAGGAAAATCTTTCTAGAAGAAGAAACTTATTAAGTCTTCTTACATTAGACATGTTCACATTATTAAATAGTCTTTATTAACTAGTGTTGGTCTTTATTACGTGGAAAAATTATTATTCTACCGACATGAGGCATTAGGGATGTTAGGTCCCTAACATGCCCTCACCCTTGAAAGAGAACATTTTTCTCAAGGCTTGAGATTATGAAATTGTTGTAGAATGGTAGTCGACTACTAGGTGGCACCTTCCAGAGGTGTATCCTTCCAATGAACTAACACTTTCTTGATGGTACATTGATAGAGACGATACTCGCGTTGGTCCAAGAATACTTTTGGCTACGACTAAATGGAACCTTCTTCATCCAACTCAGGGAGACTAGTTTGAGACTGGCACTTAGTTCCAATTAGTTTCTTTAAGCATGAGACATTAAAAACATGATGGATCTTAGAGTGACTGAGCAAAACTAACTGGTAGGCCATGAACCCCACTTGCTTGAGAATTGTATAAGGACCATAAAATTTGTGGGAAAGTTTATGACATTGTTCATCTTTGAGTGAAGTATTCTTATAAGGTTGCAAGCGAAGAAACACATGGTCCCCTTCAAAGAATTGATGTTCAGAACAACCATGATCTACTTGTTGTTTCATGCTTTTCTGAGCCAAGACAAAATTTTCTTTGAGGGTACGAAGAATGGCTACATGGACTGTAAGAGTGTTTTCAACTTCCTAAACCTCGAAGACACCTGGTACATAGGATAGAAATGACAATGGTTTTCCCATAGACTATTTGAAAGGGAGTCATGTGAGTTGTAGTATGGTAATATGTGTTGTACCACCATTCATCTACGGATGACCACTCCGCCAAATGTTTTCTCTATCAGACGTAAAACACCACAAATATGTTTCCAAATACTTGTTGACATGTTCAATTTATCCATCAGTATAGGGATGATAACCGGTGTTTAGATGTAATTGGGTTCCCTGGATCCTGAACAATTCTTGCCAAAATTTATTCATGAAATTAGATCATGGTCAAAGAAAATAGAATGAGGCATGCCATGGAGTTTGAATATATTATCCATAAAATTTTGAGCCACTCTGTTGTGATAAACAGGTGTTGAAGAGATAAAAAATGATCATATTTGGAAAGACGATATACTACCACCATGATGATATATGTATTGCCCATTTTAGTTTAGAAAACAATGAAATCCATAGAAATATCCCTCTAAATTGTAGGTGAAAATGTGAACGGTTGGAGTGTGCCTAGAGATTTGACTATTTTCCCTTATTTCATTGAAAGGTATCAGATTTAGTCATAAAGGTGTGGATGTCCTATTTCATGTCATCCTTGAAAAAATAGCATTTGACTTGTTCATAGGTTTTGGTAAATCCTGAATTCCTAGCTACGGGTTAATCATAAAACTCACAAAGCATTGTGGATTTAAGTTTTGACTGTTCTCTTAAATACATATGACCTTTATAGTGAAGCTCATCATTCTGAAAAGAGAACCCTAGAGAATCTTGAGGATCTTCTTTGAAATTTTGATCAGGATAGAAGGTTTGGGGTCTTGAAACCATTCTTGGAGAATGACCTAAAGCCAATCTGCTACAATGAATGAGAGTGAAATGAGGGACCCATCTTCATATTTCCTTGAAAAAGCATTAACAACCACATTTTATTTTCCCTTCTTATAGATTATCTCATAATCATATCCAAACAACTTGGTCACTCATTTTTTTTTCTCCGAGGATGAAACTATTTTTTCCATAAAATACTTGAGGCTACGATGATCAATTTTAATTTGGAAGTGTTTCCCCAATAGTTAAGATTCCATATAACCATTACATGCATAATATCCAACATTTCGTTTTCATAGGTTGATTGTCCTAGATGTCTCTCTGATAGTTGTTTTCTAGTGAAATCCAAAGGTCATTGATCTTGCATGAGGACTTCCCCAATTCCTTTTTATGACATATCATATTCCGAGGAAAAAGTATTGGTGAATTCTGGTAGTGTCAGGAAAGGAGTTGTGAACATAGAATGTTTCAAGGCTTGTAAGGATTGATCAGCTGCCAGAGTCCAACTGAAAGCATTATTTTTAAGGAGAGTAGTGAGAGGAGCTTTGATTTTACCATAATTATGAAGAAGCATGCAATAATAGTCCGTTAAACCTGGGAAACCACACAATATTTTACGATTTTTATGGAAAGTCCAATCCTTCATAGCTTCATTTTTTTTAGGATCCATCCGTACACCATCCTTTCCAACAATATGAATCGGGTACTCAACTTAAGAGGCTCCAAAAGCACATTTAGACTATTTGAGAAACAAATGGTGTTGACATAGTACGTGGATAACTTGATCCACATGGGAGAGATGGGTTGCCAAGTTTTAGTATAGATGAGAATATCATCAAATAAAACTAAGAAAAATTGATAGAGGAAGTGATGGAAGAAATTATTCATGAGACTTTGAAAAGTGGAGGGAGCACTTCACAGGACAAAGGACATGACCAAGAACTCATAATGACCCTCATAAGTTTGAAATGTAGTCTTGGGAATGTATTCTTCCTACATACATGTCCGGGGTATCCAAATAAGAGATCAAGTTTGGTAAAGTATTAAGCACCACTGAATTCATCTAAAAGGTCATCACTGACAGGGATGGGAAATGTTTAGTTGAATGTGATTTTGTTGACGACCCAAAAATAAAGACACATGCACCAAGTTCCTTCTTTCTTGAGTACCATGACTACTAGAGAAGAATAAGGGTTGGTTCTCAGATGGATAACACCTTCCTCTAGCAATTCTTGAGCAATTTTCTCAATTTCATTTTTCTGGGAAAAGGGATGACGGTCATGATCAAGATTTGGAGGAAGACTATCAAGGAACAACTTAATGGAATGATCATGGATACTGCAGGAAGGGGGAAGACCTTGAGGGGTGATACAAATAGATTTATGGTAGGAGATTATATATTGGAGGTCAATATGCACAGAGGGTGTCTCAATATCTTGAATAGAATGGAGATGGGAAATAATGGCAGAATGGAATTTTTTAGTAGTTTTTCCATTCAGTGTGAGATGATGATCTCAGGTGATCCTGGTGTGATGTTTTGGAACTTATATTGTTGTCCCTCCTCCTGGGATTGCAAGGTGAGGTACTTAAAAAAAATCCATGGTAATGGGGCCAAGGGTGAGTAACCATTCAACATCGAGCACTATGTCACAACCTCCCATGTCTATACAAAACATAAGGTACCTCTTACGTTGCATATCATAGTCACCCATAGTGCTTACATTTCTATGGACCATAGGAACATCGACCATTATAAATGAAATTTTTCTTTTTTTCTTTGCATTGAGCAGACTTTAATGGGGATGCATATTTTCATCGTGAACTCCACATGAAGTGTCATCATTTTACATGCTAAATTGGAAATCCCTCAAATAATTCCCTCGTAATATTTATATTTTTCATAACTATCATCTGCATTAATTCCTCTATAAATTCACTATCTTAACCTCTATAATTGCGTAGTCGAGAGTCGAGATAGTACCATGTTTTGGTATTTTCATAGTGTAATCAATCACCATGGGACTAAATATGATAATTGTAGTTCTTTAGTGTACTATGTTATGTTGGGGGCCTATTCATGAAAAGTTGTTGTGGATGTCAGTTGGGATCTAATAGCTTTAAGTACATGCATTAGTGTAATGCTCATTTCTAGTAAGTCAACTAAGTGTTCATTATTGTAATACATTGAAACTTTATGCTATAAAGGTAGAGTTAGAGGATTTCCCTCAATGGTTTGGTAAGTATGGCCGAGTGCATGTAGCAGAGAATATTTTGGGGGATAAATGTTGCCATGGGATATCTAGGTTTTTTTCAAAAAAGATTCACCAATTACCATTTTTTTGTAAAGTGATTCGCAAAAATTATTTATGATAAAAATATTTAACTTTATACATTTCCAAAATTTTATCTAAACTATAGAAAATACTTAGAAATTTGAATATTTTAAAAAAAATATCATGAAACATTTTATGGTTGGGATTTTAAGAATTAGTAATATTGGCTAAGGTTTATACAATTTAGGATAGTATGGATCCTTAAAAATTTCTTGGTGGGTGTCCAATATGCATTAACATATTGCCAAAGATAGCCACCCAGTAACATCAGTGATTATAATGATGTAACATATTTATCTTTTCAATATTTGTTTATAAGCATTAATGTATTTTATTGAAATGTATATGTTTTCGAACTTTTAATTTTCAAACCTCAACATTTTTTGAAACAATTATATATTCTTCCAAAAAAAAATATTCACAAGCTAATATATATATATATATATATATATATATATATATATATGTATGTATGTATGTATGTATATATATTTTAGCTTGTGAATACATCAATGAATAAAATCATAACTAGGAAAATTAATCAGAAGATTATTCTGCTCATGTACTTTGACAGATTATTCTCATTCGTTTTTTCTACAGAAAGGAAGGTGGGATCTTCCCCATGTGACAATAAGCCTGTGATTGAGGAAATGAGATCTGTGTCTATAGAAATTGGCTTGTGAATCCATAAGTAATCGCCATGCACACATGTTAACAACATCTTAACACATACATTCACCTCTTGGCTCCTTCCAAAGTATGGAATGTCAAACAGATTTAGTATTCCATATCATTCCAACCCACTGGACCATACCTTTGGCACAAGTATAGTTTGGTTTGTCACTGGGTCTATTTTTAGTTCCAAGTATTCGCTTGGTCCAATTTTAGGGAACTTCGACGTGTTTGTGATATCATGGTCCAAATATTTGTGTTGTGACACCTTATCTGACATATCCTCATCGATGATGACCCAATATGGGAAATTGGGAATCCCCAATGGATACTTTCCATCCTTCTTCAACATCATTGGTTCGACATCATCCTTCCTCGGTGGAATGTAGTCCCTAGTAAACCTTGGCTCTGAAAATGATGCCCTCGGAGTCTTCTCAACCTCTGGTGTTGTTGTTTCTTCTCTCATTCTGGATTTATTTGGTGCATACATTTTTTCTGTTGGTGGTTCTATCTCTATATTTTGGTTACTAGAGACAACTACTTCAACTCTATGGTTTTTCTTAGGCTCTGCAACATGACTCTCGACTCTCTCTTACTCACATGTAACTCCAACTAACAATGAACAATGTTTTTCAATCCTCCAAAACTTTTGTACCCCTTAGGGTGTTTTCCACCTCCCTTCATGCTTGAATTAACTATCAAATCCACTAGTTATGCAATCAATACATGCTTTAATGCTACTTTATTTCAAAATATTCCACTAGATTTTTTCTTCGATTTGTTAGTCTGTCACGATCCCCATTGAATTTTTCCATTTATGATGACACGTCTCCATGTTGTGCTATCATTATGGATTTTGAACCATAATTTCCATTCTTTAATTTCGTTTAATGATCTTTATCCATCCTCATCTGTGCAGTTTTTTTGGCTTACCCGTTCATATATTGCACTATCGATGCTTCTATGTGTAATTCACTTCTTTGTCACAATTTCTTATATATACGTAACACTCCCTCCTTCTGAGCACTTTCTCTTGTTGAAACTTACTTACTCTTTTTTGTTCCTTTGTTTTTTCGTTTTCTTTTTCAATTTTTATTTCGTTTCCTTTTTCTTTTTCCTCCTATAATACACTACTATAGTACATAGGTTCTTACGTAGGTCAGAATAGTGCGAGGACGATCGATCGTCCCTATTATAAGGAAATGCAGGGAACTTGAACACTAATCCTAGCAAAAAAGAAGAAGAATTTAATCAAGAATGCAAATAACACAAGCAATCACACAGTATACTGAGATTTTACCCTAAAAACCCTTAACCGAGAAAACCAACATTCTTTTGAGTCTTATTCTCTCTTGTTGTCTTATTCAATCAAAATAAAAGGTTACATGTCTAACCTTGTTCCACACCTAATAAAAAATCAACATCATACCTTCTTGAACAAGACAGAACAACCCTGTAGCCAATTTGGATTACATATACATGACCAACAATCTAAAATTTACCATGCATTAGAGTTACATCATTAACATTCTCGCATTAGAATTTATGGCCTTACAACATGCCTCTTTATATTCTTGACAATAGGAAAAACCCTAAATATTGGTGCCTAAAAATGGTTACAGATACATGCATATCATTGGCTACAAATCCCACAAATCTTGGGATTTTGTTACAATTGACTCCAAGTCAAGTTTAACAGTCAACTATGAGTTGGCCTTCATTCAGTATCTAGTAAGTTATCGCACACCCACACTTTGACCTTTTGTCATTTCACTTTTTGTCAATATCTTTGACTTTGAATTTACTGGGTCGACTTCCTCAACCTTCGGCTTGTTGTCGATCTACCTCGACTTCGACCTGTCTGTTGATCCACCTCAACTTCGACTTGTTTTTTATTTTGTCGATCTACCTTGAATTCCGACCGTCGGTTGACTTACCTCAACTACACTTTCATTGAAAAGAATATAACAACCCAAAATTCTCCCACTTGTTGTCTTCTTTGTTGAAATAGGAGATTCCTAAACTTTCATTCCATGGATGATTTTAGGGGCTAAATTTCGCTCATGGGATAATTTTCCATGGTTTCTCCAAAAATGAGATTCTCTATTTTAAAAATGATTCGCCCAAATTCTATAGGATACAATTATTTTACCTTGAAAATCGCCAAAATTTTATAAAAACTATATAAAATCCTTTGAAATTTGAATATTTTTACAAAAATATCGCCAAACATTTATAGTTGGCATATGAAGGATTAGTAACATTCACCAAGGTTTCTACATTTTAAAATAAATTTCTATCCTTAAAATCATCCCTGTTTCATTCACAGACCCAAGGAAGCAATGCCCATTTCCTCTCTGCACCAAGAGAAATTCACAACACTCAGATACTTGGTCAACTATTATATGTCGAAAAATCTATGTACATATAATTTACCACCTTCTCCTACAAGTATTCCTTGGTAGCATATAGCATAGTCCTTTGTTCCACACAAATACCTGAATACTCTCTTAACAGTTGTCCAATGCTCCTTTCCAGGTGTCGACATGTACCTTCTCAACACTCCCACAGCAGGGGAAATGTTTGGTTTAGTGCAGAGCATCGCATACATTAGACTACCAACATCACTTGCATAGGGAACATGTTCCATGCCCTCTATTTCTTCTTGTGTCTTGGGACACTGTTCATCAGTAATCCTTGCTCCCACTAGAATTTGAACCTTCATTACTTTGAAATCCTGCATGTTGAATCATTTTAGAACTGTTTCAATATACTTCATCTGATTGAATTGTATCTTTCTAGCAGCTTGATCTATCTTAATCTCCATTCCCATAATGAAGTTAGTTGCACCAATATCCTTCATGTCAAACTTGGAGGATAATTGCTTCTTCACCTCCTTTATTGTGTCCATGTTGTTTCCAATCAACAACATTCCATTGACATACAAAAATACATATACGAAACAACAACCTTGTTCCTTGGAATGTATGCAGTGATCATATTTTATTCTCACAAATCCCAAACTAAGGATGTATGTGTAAACATTATGGTACCACATCCTTGGATATTTTTTTAGACCATAAAGGGATATTTTGATTTTGCACACCAACACTTTCTTTCCCTTTACTACAAATCCTTCAAGTTGTTTCATGTAGATTTCTTCTTCTAGCCCCCCGTGTATGAACATGGTATTCACATCCATTTATTCTATCTCTAGATTGAATGATGTAGCTCGAGATATTAGTACTCTAATGGAAGTTAGTTTTCAACAGGGGAAAAATTCTCACCAAAATTGACTCCCTTGACTTGGGAATAACCTTTCCCCACCAGTCGAGCTTTGAACTTCTTGACTTGACCTATGACATTAACCTTCTTCTTGAACACCCACTTGCTACCAATGAGATTTCTTCCACTAGGTAACTTGACTAGATCCCATATCTCATTCTTGTACAATGATTCCATCTCTTCAACCATGGCATCCTTCCATATTTTTCCCTTTGTTGAGTCGATTGCCTCACCAACCAACTTGGGCTCATCGTCGATGGAAGTTAGCAAGAATGCAAAACATAAGTCGTATAGACTATACCATTAAAATGGTTATCTTATTATTTCTAACCTCCTTACCACTAGAGTTAGTTGGTCAACCTCTTCCTCAGATTCAGTCAACTCATCTGAATCATCTTCTTCTTTACTCAGTCCAAGCCGCACTATATCAAGATTATTCTCGATCTGAACAACTTCCTTCGACTCCGATTTACCACTGACTTATATGAAGACCACATATCGATTATACATTGTTATCCTTGATGCAGGAACCCATATATTATATCCTTTCATTCCTTATTTATATGAAATGAAAATACATTTGACTTCCTTCTTTCCATATTGCTCCTCTTTTCCCTACGAACATGCATAAATGCATCACAACCAAATACTTTGAGATGTTCCATTGAAGGATTATTACCAGACCATAACTCATTTGGAGTCATGTCGAGTAGTGTCGATGAAGGAGATATATTCACTAGATATATTTCATTGCTGACTGCCTCTACCCAGAATTCTTGTGTGATCCTAGCACCACTAAGCATGCTCCTTGCCTTATTCATCAATGTTTTGTTCGTTCTCTCAAAAACTACATTTTTATGCGGGGTATATGGTGTGGTATTTTGGCGTGATATGCCACACTACTTACAGAACTGATCAAATTCATTTCCACATAATTCACCATGATTGTCAATCCTCAAGACTTTAATCCTCTTCTTTGTCTATCTTTCCACAAGATCTTTAAACTCCTTAAATCTATGGAAAACCTTTGATTTCTTCCTCAGGAAATATATCCATACCTTCCAAGAAAAATAATCTATGAGGGAAACATAACACAGGTATCCACCAAGTGAAGGCACTGTAACCAGGCCAAGCACATCACTATGCACCAGTTCTAGAATCCCATTTTCCCTTGTCACTCCCAATGGGAACCTCACCCGACTTTGTTTTCCATATACACAATGTTCACAAAAGTCGACTTCTAAACCATATTAAGGAAAACCTTTGACCATACATTTTGTTTTCATAGATCGAAGTCATTTTTCTCCAATGTGTCCCATCCTCTCATGCCATAACCTGGTCAGGTCAATCTCATCATGTATTTTCGAGCCGATTTGAACCGAATTAGCTCAAGTCGAGTCGATTTTTGTTGACATTGAGTTGAGTCAAGTTGCAGTCAAGTTAATTTCAGGGGAAACATTGTTGTTTCATCTAGTCGATTTGATATTCCCTAACAATTTGTACAGGGTACCAATCCAGACTCTTCTCATTAATACCATCGCACCTCTCACCATCTTGCACAAATACTTCTGAAATAGAGTATACACTCCTACATCACTCATGTTTCTGACATATATTAGGTTTCTTTCCAAAAGTGGAATGTGTAGAACACATGGAAGGGTTATTTTCCTCCAATCCTGCAGTGTCATTCAGATTCTTCCTCATCCGAAAATTTTGGTTGTAGAGTCATCCCCCAATAAAAAATTGCCCCCATCATATTTTTCATATTCACAAAAACATTCTTAATGAAACCATATGATAGGATGTTCCTAATTCGATCAACCAAACATCTTAATTCGACTGTGTACTGGTCAACGCTAGGTACAAATCACCTCCCTTCTCTGAGGTCTTCTTTCTCTCAGTTGACTTCTTCTCGTCGGATCCAACACTTACTTTTGTTTCCTTCAACTTACATTCCCTTTTATAATTCCCACCTTTACACATTTCCAACACCTTCTTTTCAACTGAACCAGGGATTTAGACTCACCCTTCAAATTATACTTTCTATCGAAGAATCTTCCTTTATCTCCATCTATTGGTCAACCTATCACTACCAGAGAATCTTTGGTTGATCCTTCCATGTTCTTCCTTCTCATTTATTCCGACATAAGAGAAGCAACCACGTCCTCTAGTGCTAGTTTGGTTGTATTACTCCCAATAGCCATGACTAAGCTACCCCATGAGTATGGAAAATAACATAATATGATGATACACTTATCCTCATCAATGATATTTATATCCACAGATTATAACTGGATTAACATGGTATTAAAAGAATTTAAATGCTCAGTCACCAAACTTCCATTACGCATCCTCAAAAGATACAATTTATTTATAGGAAAAAACTTATTTACCAGATATTTTGACTGTTATAAGATTCTGAGATTGTCCGGGACTTTCTTGGTCGAATCTTCACCCAAGACATTCAACGACATCAAATCTACAAGACAAAGCCGAATTGTACTTCTTTCTTTTCTTTCAAGTTTCTCCCATTCTTTTGTCGACATACCTGTCGGTTGGGTACCTGGACAGACTACTTTCCATTGTTCTCTATCTACAAGAATATCTTCCATTTTAAGCTTCCAAATCTTAAAATTTTGGCCATTGAATCTTTCTATCTCTATTCTGGAAATACTCACCATTCTTTACCGTGATCTTTAAAACAATTTATGACTTACGACTCTTACTATACCTAGGGTTTAGTTCTCAGATTCAATATTGGAAAATCAAGATTTGATATACCCACCAATGCATAGAACGACTCTGAACACTCACTTGTCAGGCCATACCTAAGCTTTGATACAACATGTCAGGAAATTTAGAGAGCTTCCACACTAATCCTAGTAGAAAACAAGAAGAATTTAATCGAGAATGAAAATGACACAAGAAATAACACAGTACATCAATATTTTACCTTGGAAACCCTTAACTAGGAAAACCAACATTCCTTCAAGTGTTCTTCTTTCTTTTTGTCTTATTCAATCAAATTAAAAGGTTACATTTCTAACCTTGTTCCACACCTAAGACATAATCGACATCATACCTTCTTGCACAGGCAAGAACAACCTTGTAGCCAATTTGGCTTACATATACATGAAACGAAACCTACAATTTACCATGAATTAGCATTAAAACATTATCATTCTCACATTATCCTTTACACCCTTACAACATGCCTCTTTATAGGATTTACAATAGGAAAACCCCTAAATATTGGCGCCAAAAAATCGTTACAGATCCATGCATATCATTGGCCACAAATCCCGCAAATCAAGGAATTATTTTATAGTTGAATCCAAGTAAGGTTTACTAGTCGACTACCAGTCAATATTCATTTGGTCTCTATTCGGTCATCTCACGCCCACATTTCAACCTTTTGTCAGTTGAATTGTCATCAATATCTTCAACTTTGAGTTTACCTGGTCGAATTTGTAGACCTTTGACTTGTTTTTGATCTACCTTGACTTCAACTTTCTATCGATCCACCTCGACTTCGAATTGTTGTATATTTTTTCAATCTACCTCGACTTCCGACCGTCAAGTGATTTACCTTGACTATACTTTCACTGAAAAGAATATAACAACCCAACACCTATATAGTTTCAATCGAATTCCATTCACCAATCCTCCCAAGACTTCAACCTTCAATGTTTCTAGCTGCACAAAACCTTCTTCTGTCACATAATTGATCATGTATGGACCTAACCAATGCATCCTAAACTTCTTGGGTTGTTCCATGAACCTTTTTTCATATAACAATACTAAGTCTCCCACTTGGAATCTTTTCTTCTTAATATGTGCTCTAGATTATTTTAGGAATGATATGAAGGAACATATATAACAAATATATAACAAGGAATTTACACAAAGATATGGCAAGGAACATCGTAATACAGTAAATCCTAGATTTTATTCATAATTGTCTGAAATACAAAATATTGTTAAATGCAAAAGCACACAAGCTAGCTAGAATGGTGGTAGCTTATCTTTGAGAAGAGATGTGTCGACTACGCTCATTCACAAGAAGCTAGTTACAATGAGTCTTCAAATGAATTTTTAACATAAATCATAAATGAGAAAACCCTAAACATCCAAAAACCTAACCCTAAGAGATAAAGAACCAAATTTCATGTGTGCCTCGATGGGGTAAGTTGGTACATCAACTTCCCTAGGTCATAACTTTGGATACGATCTTCGTTTCAGGGGCATGATAGCCCGTTGGAAAGATATATTCGAGGACTACACATTTTTTCATCACACTTTGACTTTATCTATAGTGTGACTATGGAGGGCCCAAAAAAAGTTGTTTAGGGCCTCAAAATGGCCCCAAACGTTTAGGACTCGAAAAGCTAGAAAAAAGTTGCCAAAATGGAAATTGGGATTTGAGCTAGTGGAATAGGTGGGTGGCCATCGATACCCATATGGATCATTGTTAAGCCCTAATATTAGCTCATTACCCCTTAATTGGGGCATATTACATTAGTAATGCTATTTTATTTATGTCAGCTTTATTCCATTAGTTGTAATTATACCTCCTAGTCTCCTATATATACCAAGGAGACATTTTCATTTGGAATCATCTTGTACTAGAACATTTAAGCAGGGTAAAAGGAGGTTTCCCCCTCGAAGAGGCTTATTATCTTAAATTATCTCTTTTTCAAGGCATTGAGTACTTTTTCTGAGGTTTTTCTATGCTATATTGATATTTGGTTCTTAACATATGGTATCAGAGCTCAAGGTATTGGGGTTTCGTTGCTACATATGAGACATCCTGGAATTTTCTCTATAACTATTTTTCTACAACGTTTCAAAATAAATGAATTGGGGGATATTTAGTAGATGGATCAAGGTACATTGAGTTAAATTTCAGCTCTTGAGGCTTTATAATTTCAGAGATACAACCTGTACAAGATAGGGTTCTGGAATCATCCTGAGCTGAGTCATTGCGGAATTTTCGCTATAAAAACTTTCTGTAACATTTCAGACCCTGAAATCCAAAGACTATTCATAGAAATTAGTAAGGTATCTATGGTAAATAGTTCATCTTCTAGGTCATCTTAAATTTGTAGATACACCCTATGTAAGATAGGGTATCTGACTAGTCCTATTGACTAGTCTCAAGAAAGTGTTCCAGGTAAAACAATCACAACTTCTTCCTAGAGTATCCAAATTGAGTTGGACTAGTTTTAGTGGATCTTGGACAGTCTGTAGTATTTTGGGTACGAGTTTCATAATTTTATATCAATAATTTTGTGCGAGGGACTCTATACAAGTGATATCTCCTGCAAAGGCAAAAAATCGACAAGTTGTGGGGAAGTTACCATAAATTCCACTTGGCACATCCAATTTTGATCAGACCTGTGGCATTGCAGAGAAGAAATATCAAAGAACTACATAAAAGAAAGTTTCATAGACAGAAGGGCCGAAACATGGGAGGTACAATATAAGAAATATTGTCTAGTGGAACCACCTGAAAATCAAGGTTCAAAAGTGATATTTGGCCAACATGCCACCCAAAAAGGGAACTTCTACACCAAATAAGCCTCCAGACAATCCTACTTTGACTCTTGATGAAGGTGAAGAAATGTGTAGGGACATAAATGATTTACAAAAGAAGATAGTAACAAAAGATGAACTACAAGAGATGGAAGATAAGTTGGAGGCAAATATGGATGGTTTAAAAGAGGATATCATGGAAGTATTGAAAAATTTTGTAATAGAGAAGACACCTGAAAGTGAAAATGAATCCCATGAAATTCATGCTTAGGACACAAGGAAGGTGAATGAAGAATGGAGAAACTCCAACTTTGGGTTGAAGACCAATCACGTTCCTAAGATCAATATGAGGAAGTTTGATGGCAAGGACCCAATCACATGGATACTTCAGATGAAGCAATTCTTTGATCTACATAATGTGCCACATACACAAAAGTTACGAATTGCTTCTTTATATTTAGAACCTAATCAATTTGTATGGTATCGATGGATTTGTTCTCGTAAATCACTCTTCACTTGGACAATTTTCACGGAAGAAATAATAGAACACTATGAGGATACAAGGAGCAATACCTTCTTTAGCCAATTGATAAATCTCAAGCAAAAGGGTTCAGTTACCGAGCACATTGAGAACTTCCAAAGATTAAATATAAAGGTAACCAATCTTCCAGATGAGCACTTGATTGATGTATTCATAGGAACTTTAAAGGATAACATTCAACATGAGGTTCACCTTTGGGAACCTAAATCATTGGAGAATGCATTTAAGGTGGCAAGAAATGTTGAAAGTAAAAATATGGCTATGGCTACTAGAAGGACCAATCCTAACATCTATAGAGAGAAC
>JASDQU010738169.1:42634-65097 GCA_032191745.1 Picea mariana
ACGTAGCTACAAATTCCAAATGTAAAGGGAGTGATAAACCTCCAAGAGGAAGATACAATCCTCCAATATCAAGAGAGAGTTTAACTCTCCATCCTTGCCCCTTCCTTCCACCCAAGAATATATGAGAGATAATAAAACTTTACATTAAATCATCACGATCAACCAATCATCACATAGAACCTGATAATGCTTCCTGAGACTTCTTCAATTTCTACAATTCTTCAATTCTTGGAGTACTCTGATCCTGTAGATAATATTACTTAATGTATTCTCTAAAACTCCTCCAATTTTTACTCCTTGAATCCTCCCCAAAAAGAGGTTGTAGAAAGAATGGTAGACTTTATTCAATTCTGGTCTATTCGGGAGAGTGAACTTGCACAAAATTCCCCATGCTCAATAATTAACATCCAATTTTGAAACTCACAAACAAGAAACTACAGTCTGTACTCTTTCCAATGAAATTTGTCCCATTTCATTTGGATTCTCGATGAAGAATTTATGTCTGTTTTACCCGGAACACCTGTTTATTGACTAGCTTCAGGACTGGTCATAAACCCTATCTTCCACAGAGTGTATCTCCATAATTATAGTGAATCCAGAGATGAAATTTTTACCAGAGGTACCTTGATATGTATTCTCAATACCATAGCGATTTCACCATCTGAATAGTTCTAAAAAAAAAGTTATAGCAAAAATGGTAAGATGACTTGAAAATAACATACCTTAGAACATATCACCAAAATACTTCATCCTCTCTTGAAATCCGGCCTTCTTTTCTTCTTATTACCTCTGAAATTAGACTTGTATCAAATGAATGTATAATGATGTTTATTTATACCATTTATTTCACTTCCTTTTAACATTAGGGCTGACCTGACACTTTCTTATTTTGTAATTATTTTCTTTAATTATCTTCAGGGCCTACATGTACTTCCTTCTTCAATTCACTTTGTCATCTTCAAAAATTCATTTCTCCTCAACCACGAGGATTGACGTGACGTGCCACATACCACCAGAAACAACATGATGTATAATATCCATCCATGGGTGTTGTATCTGCATGTGCATTTTCCTTCGTGTCCAAATACCTTCATCAATCTTACGGTTCAAAACCCATGACTAGGGTTGACATCAATGACAACAACCAATCTTCCAACAACCCTCTATGGTGATAAGCTTTAATAACATGACAAAATTACTTAAAAAGGGACACCATCATGTAATTACACAATTGTGCTCACTTTATGTTCAAATGACTATATCTTCTACTCCATTAGATCTCCAAATAGTTATCAACAATCATTCCAAGGTATTTGGTGAAATGCTTAAGGGTCTTCCACCCACTCGAGATCATAACCATTCTATTCATTTACAACCGGGAAGTGTACCACCTAAAATTAGGCCTTACAGGTATCCATATGCTCATAAGAGTGAGATTGAACGTATGATCCAAGAAATGTTAGAGGCTGACATCATTCAGCCTAGCCAAAGTTCTTTCTCTTCACCAGTGGTGATGGTTACAAAAAAGGATGGTTCATGGTGCATGTGTCCAACTTATACACAACTCAACAGAAGGACCATCAAAGACAAGTTTTCTATACCTATCATTAATGAATTATGATATGAATTTCATGGAAAAAAATTCTTTACTAAGTTGGATCTTCGCTCATGATATCATCAAATCAAAACAAGGCATGAAGACATTACCAAAACAACTTTTATAACACATGAAGGTCATTATGAGTTTTTGGTTATGCCATTTGGACTTACTAATGCACGTTCAACATTTCAAATCTTTATGAATTCTATTTTCAAGCCTTTCCTTGGAAAATTTGTGTTAGTATTTTTTGATGACATACAAATCTACAACAAATCTTGGGAAGAGCATGCACAACATGTTGACAGAGTATTAGAACTATTGGAAGAGAAACAACTTTATGCAAATCCTTCCAAGTGTGCCTTTAGGGTTCAAGAAGTGGAATATTTGGGTCATATTGTATCTCATGAAGGTGTAAAAGTGGACCCTAACAAAATTAAAGCTACGAGGGAATGGCCAATTCCCAAAACCTTGAATAAACATAGAGGATTATTAGGATTGATAGGCTATTACCGCAATTTTGTCAAGAAATATGGTCAAATAACAACACCTCTACAAATATTATTAAAGAAGGAGGCATTTTATTGGACTAAAGAAACAACCCTAGCCTTTGAAAAAATTAAAGAGGCTATGAGTACAACTCCCATCCTAGCCACACTTGACTTTACAAAAACATTCATTGTGGAGTGTGATGCCTCAAGCCATGGAATTGGTGCACCTTTAATGAAATAAGGAAGGCTCCTTGCCTTTGAAAGCAACCAACTTAAAGGAAAAAGCTTACTCAAACCCATTTATGAAAAAGAAATGTCGGCCATAGTACATGCAGTTTATAAATCACGCCCTTACCTAATAGGAAGACACTTAAAAGTAAAAAAACCATCATGATAGTTTGAATTACTTATTGGAGAAACAATTATCTTCACAAGAGAAACAAAAATGGGTTATAAATATTGTTGGCATAGGGGCAGACCCAGGGTTCAATGCTTCAACAACACACAAAAAAAACCCTAACTACCGACCCTTTCGACAACACCTGTGAGCAGGCAAAGTCTCACCCGAGGTAGAAGAAGGGGTGGTTACATGACTTAGATGTCTATAACCAATATGGGACATAGATCCATGATAATAACACTTCGCAGAGTATTCTAGCAACACTTAGAAGGTGATATGCATTAGTTCATTATCTTTATTAACATCGCAGAGTAAACCCTAAGATAGATCGACACAGTAACAATAAAGATTAAGTACTTCAACCACTTAGCACATAGCACTGAGTTAGATCTAGCTTTCATTCATCCTTAACACAAGTAAAGCACTAAAAAACAACATATTTATCTATTATACATAATAACAAAGGCACTAAGCAGATAAATGACAAGAAAAAGATAGCACAAAGCACACCAAAGACACAAGATATACGTGGTTCACCCCAGTGTGGGGCTACGTCCACCAACTGCTTCGTCTTCTTTATTGTTCTTCTGAATCTTACATTCATCCTCTCCTGTGCACTAAGCCATAGAGCCAAGTTTTTCACCAGACAAGAGATCTGCACACTGAGCACCAGATCCTCCTTCCCAAAATTAGGTCAAGGCACAAATCCAACTTCTCTATCGATCACAGAGCCTTACATACCCATTCTGTTGCACTAAGCAACCCTAAACTACTTACACTTAGCTACCAAGACTTCCCTCTTACATCACTTAGCTTCTTCTACCTTACAATATTACTTATTTATACTTTTACAGTAAGGCCTAATCATGGGTAAACCCATGGGACGACATCCCATAACCCATTACAAAAATCCTAAGGAACCCCTTGCTGGGTCCACATAGCCCGCAAAATAAGTGAGATCCACGATCTGAGCTCTGCCTGGGCACTCCATCTTTGAATAGACTATCGAAGTCCAAAAATTGTCCAAACCTGACCAAGTTTTCCTCAAAACTTGGTTGAGGGTCAACAGGTCCCCAACACTCACCTGTGACTCATCCTAAGTCACTCAGGTCTAGGCAATGCCACTTCGAAGGCCTCAAGATTCACTCGAGCTGCCTCGACTTGCTACTTCACCTGAGCCTCCTGATCAACGAGCTCTTGGATTGTCTGCACTGTAACAGGCCCTTCCAGGTGTTGTTCAACTAATGAAACCACTTGGTTCAGTTGCGATCCTTGTCCTTCAATTTCTTCAAACACCTTGTAGACTTCATCCTGCACATGTTGTAGTTTCTGCGTGACTTCCATTACTCTGCCCTGGATGGCAGTAATTTGTTGCTAGACTGCACACTGTTCTTGGACCTCTTCATTCTTTCAACTGTGGTGAGCAGCTTCATATGCGCCTGCATGGAGAAGGCCTACTACCGCACCTCTTGTAACTATTCTTCCAATTTCCTTAGCTCTAGATCTTCTGCAAGGAGTTCATAAGAATGCATGCTTCTATCTCTCAACTGTTTGCATTCTGAGGCAAGGGATCTGATCCTTACTACTGCATTCTTAGCCTCTTCCTCCCTCTGGTTACACACTTCCTGCAAGGTGCTCGGTACTACTTGGACGTCCAACTTTGTTATCCTCGCTTGTAGCTACTGGATGGTCTCAACAATCTTCTCCACTTGAGCCTCGACTGACTCCTGTTCCTCCTATGACAAACTCAGCACAGAGTGACATTCTTTACTCACAACTTCCTTAACCATGGCCCGTTTTGCGAGCAAATTCTCCTTTTCTCTTTGTAGTTGAACTTTTTCCTCCTGGACCATTGCTTGAAACTCTTCTTTTTCATTTTCATAAGCGGTTACACAGTACCGCACTATGCGTAATTATTATAAGACTTCCTCTTTCTCTTGTTTCAAGGCTTATGTAGCCTTCTCCTTCTCTTCTTGGAATTTCTGAAGTCGAGCCTCTGTCGCATCTGCAAGTCTTCTCAATTGGGTTGGTTCATCTCCCAATTATATATTCTGTGACGAGGAAGGCGCAGTAGGCACTGTGTGGACAGAACAAATAGCTTGCTATACTTTGTTTAATTCCTTTTCGATCCTACCATACAGTTAGTCCTGCTTATTTCCATATCTCTGCAAGCTGTCCTCAGAAGCATTCTCCATGGATCCATGGACTAGACTGGTATTGTCTTCCATGAGCGTTGCCTCTAATTGGGGCTTACTAGCTTGCATCTTATTTCTTGCTGAAGGTTTCTTTGGATAAACCTTCCTCTTATACAATGTTATTGTTTCAACAGGGGGATCTTTCGGGGGTGTAGCTTCACCTTATCCTTTCTTTTATCTGTCATCCCCTCCTCCCTGTCCATCTTCTTGGTCTTCTCCTCCTCCTCCTTCTGCGGGCGAGCCAAATTCATTTTCTTTAGAGATGCTTTCCTCCTCATCAATCTCTATATTTTGGACGTCTTACTGCTTCTTCTTCTTCTTCTTCCCGTTGGACTATCCAACATGCTTGACCTGGGTGACTAGGGGGCTTCTTATGATGTTAGTACCAGAGAGTTCTGCATCAGCAATAGGTACAAGGAACTCCTCTAGCCACTCCTTCATGATATGCTCTATGTCATCATATGTCAGCTTGTAATATGATTGTAACTCTTCCTTTCTCTCATCTCTACGCACAATGATATAGATAAAATGCCGATCTATGTGGAACTTCACAAAAGGTTGGTACTGGTGCAGGGTGCGCGGTGTCATTCGCGGAAATGCTTCAATGGAAACCTTCAGTTGTTGATAATATGCATGGAACACAACGTTTGACTTCCATTGCTTCGACATGTCATTGGTGTACCACAAGGTAGAAAACCTAGCGGCCAACAACTCTGATGGTTTGATCTTAGGAAAGGTGGCTTCCTTAGGAATTTTCCAGGTGACAAATGTAATCAAAACGATCAGCCAGCTGAAGTGGAATGCGTATCCTTGATCCTGAGCTTCATGGTAGTCCTTCTCGAGTTCATTGATGAGGTAACTTGCCTAATTCATCTGCATACCCTCCACACATTTTCCTGCGAGGTCCACCACGAACTCGGTGACCTGTGTGGGGCAGTTCTTTCTTACGATCTTTCCAGCTATGAGTTGGAAAGTGAGTGCACTACAACATACTAGATAGAGGCTACCTTGTAGCCTTGCTTTCCCTTTTCGACTTTGTCGTAAGCCTCCTTGATGCACTGTGCCAGGAAGCGGTCTAAGGCCTTCCTTGGGTAAAAATGCTGAGGGTCATCACCGAATCCACAATAATCCGTCAGTTAAGCCATAAGTATCCACCATGGTAACACAACAAGAGGAGTTTAATGCAAGTGTTAACCTCCTGGTGACGACCAAAATGGGGAATCTTCATCACATTTAGCATCGTGGACTGTGCCAAATCCTTAATCCATGACTGGGAGAATAGGCAAGGCTTCTTCCCAGTTGTCTTTGTCAAGTATCAATGGGGTGTGAGCATAGCATAGTTATTTCGATCTCCAAGGTTGAAGTCACTGTTCTTCAGTAGTGGGATCTGTCCTAACTAACTCCCAACTACACGTATTCCTTTCGGGATATACGCGGTGATCAGGGTGTACTCATAGTCTCATGGAATGCTGTCACAGTTAACTGTACCAACCAATGGTGGAATATACTCTGGTAATATCGACAGGATTTGCTTCGCATTGGCTAGATTGTCTCGATGCTTACTTCGCTGCTCGGTTGCAGGGTTGACACGACCCAAACATCGTCCAGTCGAAGGGAAAGCCTGCAGTCCCTTAGTTGATGATGCCTGGACACCTTCAGACATAGCTCTATAAGCCATGAAATTATTAAGAACCTCCTTGATAGACTTCTCTAACTCAGTGGGTTCGCCCGACATTCTCACTGTTAAACAGATAGGTCGGGGTAGGCGAACGGACAGGCGGGGTAGACAAATGGATGGTAATGTCTAGCTTCTGATAACATAGCATGATGCACAACCAATTATATTCTTGGCCCAGTTATTCACGAGTGGGAAAAATTGGTCCCAACACAATGACCAATGGGTTAAATAAGCAAGCGTCGTAACAAATTATTCCAATGGGTAGGAATGCTTCCATCAATGCGAATCTGTCTGTTATGGCGCGATCTCAATGTCCAAAAGCTCATAAATGCGTTTTCTAGCCATTCCGGAGCATCGTTCTAATGAGCGGGGTGCCTCCAATGGTCATATGAATTCGCCAGGGTGAAGTCCCATTCTGTGCGGTTCTACTATTCCAGCGAGGTTCAAATCTTGTGAACCTGCCTCCTGTGAGGTTCCAGTTTGTGAAGTCTTCCATTTGTTCTCTGTAGCTTCTTCCAACTTTTCTAACTTGGATTTATTTTTACTGAGCTTCCTTGCCTTCTTTCCTGTGATCCGAGTCTCTCTAACTGTTTCTGAATTCCTCTTTCCATTGTTATTATCCTCTCCTAGTGTAGTGACTTCACACTGCTGATGTGCTCTCAAAGGGTTCGATATCCTTTCTTTTATTAATTCCAGGGTGGGTATTCTTCTTTCTTGCATGGGTAGGTCCCTCAAACCTTCTTGCATTCTTTCAACCTCGACAACTAATTATCTTGCTTTCTGTTGCTTCGACTTATCTTCTTGTTCTTCTATTAGTCGGTATATTTTTCTAGCTATGAAATCCCTTAGTTCTTTCTTTTTCTTTTTTGTAGCTTCTTCCTCTGCTTTCCTTCTGATCTGATCCTTCTCAATCCAAGTCTTTCCTAACAAAAGTGGGAAAGGGGTGTTGTTCTCAACAAACTTAATGACTTCAAATTCCTCTTTAGTCGATGTTCCATAGGGTTATCATCTTTCCTTTAAACAAGCCTATTCTTCCTATTGAAGGTACCACAGTAGGATTTCCCAAAATTTCCCAAGTTTCTTCAGTCATAATATTCAATTGTTTTTCTTCATCCAAGACATAGTCTATGTCAAAGTCTCCTATTCTTGCATTTATGCACTGTTTTACTTTCAGGATCTCTGGTAAACTGACATCTTTGTGATCATTCATTATTTCTTTCAACTGTAATAACATAGTCTAATCTTTCTTTGATTCTTTCTCTTTATGATTCTCTAACATTCTCTTAGTCTCTTGACTTCCTTCATAGTTTTCTTGTCACATGTTCATCCTTTTAACTTTAGCAATCATCCTTGGACAATCCTCAACCTCATGACCAACAATCTTACAATAAAGACAAATAGGACCTGTACCAGGGAATTCCTTAGAAAGATGTCCCGGTCTTCTGCAGTTATAACATAGTGTCAATCCTCTCTTTCTCTTGTATGTTCCCCAACCTCTTCTGTACTGTGCACTAGGATCATAGTGTTGGACTTGCAATCTGCAAAAATTCTTTCTAGGTTCTTGCATCCACTTATTAGTCCAAAAACTCTTTCTATGCATAGGAATAACATATCTTTCTTCATTTCTATTAGCTTTACTTATATCAACTCTTTCTTCCAACTGCGCCCTAGCTTTCAGACTAGGACATAATCTATTAAACATACTTAAGTTCATGCTTTTGAAACAAAAATTTTCATTTATATTCCTCTTATCAAAGCACAAAACTTAACCTCTTTTAAGATCTTACCTCTTTTCTTTAGATCAGATTTCTTTCTTAGCACAAAGCTTCACAAGTCAAGTAGAGTACTGTGCACTTCAACAACATATCTACTCATAGAGATTCTCTTTTCTTTATTTTAGCTCCCAACAATCAAAGTTTCAGGTCTCGACAACAAAACCATTTGTTGGCACATGGGAGGACCCAGGGTTCAATGCTTCAACAATGCACTAATAAAACCCCAACTACTGGCCCTTTCGGCAACATCTGTGAGTATGAGAAGTCTCATCCGAGGTAGAAGAAGGGGTGGTTACAGGACTCAGATGTCTGTAACTGAGTTGGGACACAAATTTGTGATAATAACACTTCACAGAGTATTCTATCAACACTTATAAGGTGATATGGATTAATTCATAATCTTTATTAACATCGCAGAACAAACCGTAAGATAGATCGGCGCAGTAACTATAAATATTAAGTACTTCAACCACTTAGCACATAGTAATGAGTTAGATCTAGCTTCCATTCATCCTTAACACAAGTAAAGAGCTAAACAACAACATATCTATATATTATACATAATAACAAAGGCACTAAGCAGATAAATGACAAGCACAACATAGCACAAAGCACACCAAAGACACAAGATATACGTGGTTCACCCCAGTGTGGGGATACGTCCACCAACTGCTTCGTCTTCTTTATTATTCTTATGAATCTTACATTCATCCGCTCCTGTGCACTAAGCCACATAGCCAAGATTCACACCAGATAGGAGATATGCGCACTGAGCACCACATCCTCCTTCCCAAAACTAGGTCAAGGCACAAAGCCAACTTCTCTATCGAGCACATAGCCTTACATACCTGTTCCGTTGCACTAAGAAATCCAAAACTACTTGCACTTAGCTACCAAGACTTCACTCTTACATCACTTAGATTCTTCTACCTTACAATATTACTTATTTATAATTTTACAATAAGGCCTAATCATGGGTAAACCCATGGGTCGACATCCCATAACCCATTACAAAAACCCTAAGGAACCCCTTGCTGGGTCCACATAGCCCACAAAATAAGTGAGATCCGCGATCTCAACTTTGCCTGGGCGCTCCATCTTCAACTAGCCTGTTGAAGTATAAAAATAGTCCAAACCTGACCAAGGTTTCCTCAAAACTTGGTCGAGGGCCAACAAATATGCTAGGTTATGACTTTGTAATTATTTACAAAAAAAGAAAACATAATATTGTGGCAGATTCCCTTTCAATAAAAGAAGAAGAAACATAAGTTTCACTATGTGCTATTTCTATTCTGTAATTTGATTGGGTGGAAGAAGTAAGGATATAATGGAAGCAAGATCAAGAGGTATGCAAGATCATTCAACAACTACAAGAGGACCTCGATTCATTAGGTAATTTTGTATGGCAGAATGAATTGCTATGGTATCACGATCACCTATATTTATGTAAGAATTCCCAACTCAAGTAGAAGGTCCTTCTAGAATTGGAAAATTCTCCTATAGGAGGACATTCAAGATTCTTGAAAACGTACCACATGATCAAGAATGATTTTTTCTAGGAATGATTTGGTCTGCCAACAAAATAAGGGAGAAATAATCAAGATGCCAGGTCTTCTACAACCATTGACTATACCAAGTCAACATTGGGAAGAATTTTCAATGGATTTTATACAAATTTATCCAAATCTGAAGGAAAGAATGTCATCATGGTACTAGTGGATCGACTGACAAAGTATACCCATTTTTATCCTCTCTCTCTCTATCATCCTTTTAAATCAAGTACAATAGTCATACAATTCATGGAAATAGTTCAAAAACTACATGGAGTCCCCAAGATTATTGTAAGTGACAGAGATCCAATTTTCACTGGAAATTTTTGGACTGAATTATTTTCTTGTTTGGGTACTCAATTGGCTCACAACTCATCTTACCATCCTTAATCCAATGGGAAAACTGAGATTGTGAATAGATGTCTAGAAGGATCTCTTCATTGCTTTGCATATGATAAACATACACAATGGGTCAAGTGGTTGCCCTTGGCGGAATGGTGGTAAAACACATCCTTCCATACTTCATAAAAAATGTCCCCATTTTTGGCACTTTATGGATATGATACTCCATTTGTTACATCACCCTTGAAAGGAAATATGAAGGCTCAAGCAATGGAGGATCACATAGGGAACCAACAATAGGTTCTCAAACTATTGAAGGACAACTTGGTTATGGCACAAAATAGGATGAAACAAAAAGCATATCAACATCATAGTGAAAGGGAATTTGAAGTGGGGGATCGGGTATTTATGAGGCTACAACCATACAAATAGATGTCCCTCAAGCAACAAAAGAAGGACAATAAATTAACACCCAAATATTGTGCCCCCTATAATGGTTTGCAAAGGATTGGAAGTATGTATTGCAAATTGGAGTTACCTCCATCTTCACGTGTACATCCATTCTCCCACGTTTCTTTCTTAAAGAAGGTCGCCGACAACAAGATCCTAGTCCAAAATGTTTTACCAGAGATCAAAGAAGAATGCAAAATCATACTAGAGCCAAAACAATCCTTGAAACAAGAATTAAGTAGCAGAGAAATTGAGAAATTATATAATACCTCATCAAATGGAAGAACCTACTACTGGAAGAGGCGACATGGGAAGATGAGTACTTCTTATAGAAGTTCCCATGGTTAGTCAATATTTGAGTTCTCCTAGATATTGAATTATTACATTTCTAGTGTTATATGTGTAGGTTAGCTAGAACCCTTCATTGACCCTTTCATCATAATTGTACCTCTTTGTCTATATATATATATATATATATATATATATATAAATATATCAAAAAGACCTAGTCTTATGATCATCTTATCTCATCTCATATTGTATTTTGAATTGGATATATTGTAAAAGGAGGTTTCCTCCTAGAATTGGAGCATAGTCATTGACTTTTTATCATTTTTAAGGCATTGGATCATAACATAATTTTAGTTTTCACAATTTCAAACTGAACCTGAATTTTTGTCTCATTCAATTCAGTTTGGATCTAGGTTTCAATTCGAGTATGCTTTATCCCCTTTTCTTAGTTCAATTTCCTAGATTTCTCATCAATTCTTGGACAACTGCTTCTTTGAATTTAGTATCTTCTTCATCCTTTGTCTTTTTCCTCCTAGAAACTTCTTCACCAACAACTTTTTCCTGAGATTTCTTAACTTTACCTGTAGCTCTATCCTTGGCCTCCTGTTCTTCTCTATTTCCTTAACAATACAACTCCTTCTTATTAGCTACATATTCTATTGATTTGGTTTCCTTTGTTGCATTTTATACTTCAATTTCCTTCTTTAATGTTCAACTTCAACTTCTTAGTTTCCTTTTCATATATTTCCTACTTTTTCTTGGCTTCAACAACTTCTCTTTCCTTTCTCTCAGCTTCACCATTCTTCTTCTTTCCATCCACTTCTTTTTTCTTATAATGGGATAATATTTTTTCTTGTTCCTTGATTCTAACTTAACCCACTCTCAATATATAACTCCTTTGTGTACTTATTCACCCTCCCGACTCTCATTTTTATAATCCCATGCTATGTTCAACTATTTTGTGTGTTAAGGTACTAATCCTTTGGGACCATGTTTCCTAAACCTCCATTGTGGGAATATATACTCTAGCATAGAATGGGATTCCATCTTTGAAAAAATGGAATTAAGCAAGCCATAATGTCCAATGTACATGGAGTAAGAAATAAAGGTCCTCAATTTGTCCTTAACCAGAGATGATTTAAAGCCATGAAATATTGTTTGATATGCACTTTCTCTTAGCACCAGTGTATTGGGAATAGACTTTGGCAATAAGTGCGGTGTTGTAGTATCTCCATATATTATTATATAAGTATGATCCTATTGAATATACTAGTCTTCAATGATATTGAGTAATTGTATTGCTTCATTTGACAACCTTGGAGTAGGTTTGCAAAACAACAACTCATAAATTTGGGCTAGGAAGCTATCACAAATATTCACATACTGCCTCTTATACTTGTTTTCCATATGTTTAGAAAATAAACATGTCCAAGAATGTATGATATATTCCATGCTCATCCCATCCCTAGAAAAGGGTTATTGGAACATACAATATCCAATAAGTAAGATGCCATACAAAATGTTGAATAACAATAAGGATTGTGTGTCTTTTCTCTTTCTAATGCCTTTTTCATGGTATCATACAAGATTATTGGCCAGTTGAAGACAACACCTTGTGTAGTCACAATATATATCAATGGAACACAAGCCTCCTTAAAATGAATGCAATCAAGTCCCCCATAAAGCCTACTCACCATAGAAAGAACATATATGTATGGAATCCTTAGATTGGTAGTAGTGTAGATACCATCATTTTTGGCTTGAAACCTCTTTCCTTCTACCCACCATTTCCTTAACAAATTCTTGTCATCCTTGGTTTTATAAAGTTGTTATAGGAAACTTGTGACCATGTAGACATTTGGGTCATAAAACTTATAGTATTTTTGAAGTTATAATGGATGGAAGGATGCTATGCATCTTCGTTGATCATTGATGACAATTCTGTTTTCCAAACATGTATGTTTAATGATCCACCCAATGACTTCAGAGCAAGGAAGCATTGGTGTTCTTGCTACCACACTACGACTATGAGATTTTCTGATGTTTGAGAAAACATCATCATTGTTCCTATAAAATGGGTTAGTTGGTGGTATCTCCTCTGGATAGTCTTCTTGATTTAGTCTTCTAAATATTTGACCCCATATAGGAAAGGCATGTAGTCTAGTGTTGGGATCTGTGTCTTTGAAAATTGGCTTGATAGGCTCAATATCAGGTTTGGCAAGTTCCATCATAGGTCTAATAGGTTATAATAGTTGTGGTTCCTATGATTACTCTACCTTAGTCTTCTTTTTCCTCTGTTTGAAAACCTTTTTAGGAGCCATGGTATCCCAATTAATCAACATTACATATAATCAATGGTCAGGGTACAACTAATTTGATATGTTCACCTTTGATTTGAGAGGATTCTAATTGTTAGCAATCAAGTTTGTTTAAAAACTATTGAGAATGTTTGTGACTTCATGATTAATGTTTTTTTTTCCTTTCCTAATTTTGAGATGAAAATATGGTTATGAAGCCATAAATATTCTTCACCAAGAATCTTTTCAACAATCCAGCTCTAAGATTTTTAGATTTGAACTGAAAGGATACTCAAATAGTAGCTTGAATTTGATATCAATTTGGGAATTCCAGGGCTTCACTCGAGTCTTGACATATAATTGTGAAAACCATGATTAGAACTTCCTRGGACCATTTAAATTATAAAAACAAAGAATTAAAATTTGGAAATACAAATGCTCGAATAGGGACATCCTTAGTGTTAGGGACCTAAGCTCCCTAAACCGTCACATAGATAGAGTAATATATTTTCTATGTAATAAAGGGCAACATTAGTAAATAAGGCCTATATAATAATGTGAACAAATCTAATGTAAGAATACTTAATAGAAGCTTCCGCTTCTAGAAAGATATTCCTCTAGAATGTTCTTTAGAAGATGTAATTAGTATAAATAGAAGCAAAAGGTGGGGGGAAGTTTTGTCTTGAGAATTATTGTAATAGAGCTCTACTTTGTTGAAGGTTTCCCCCTCAAAGAGGAAAATGAACTTGGCTCCCTATCAATAAAGGTATAATTGTTGGTGTTGTTATTCTCTAAATTTTTCTATTCCACTAGTATTTGCTGCAATATTTCTATTTTTTCTTATTATAATACATCGCGTACCTTACAAGTGGTATCAAAGCTCTTTCCTTTGTAGAAATTTTGGGATTTTTTTTCTTCTGGGTAGAGACATGTATTGTTGATGTCTTTAAAGAAAAAAGATTTGTCATTCAGTGGGTAAAAATGCGGTTGGGGAAGACTACACACAAGAAATACAGATGGTTTCATGGGGTTACTCGAAACAAATGTTTCACCTTGTTGGAAACCTCTATAACCGATGTTGGTACCCCTTCTAATAGTACCACATTAGACATAATTTATACACGACCATCAATCCCAAGTACTGTCAGGTATATCAGGACTCCCCTAGGTCTCTTGAAACCAACTCTAGATCAATCGATCGATCACCTAACTGCTATAGTGACACTGAGAATAACACTCAGGAAGATACGCTCTAGTACTTGGGTAATAAAATAGTACAACTAAGGGTACGGTCGAGCCTCCTTAGTTGGTGCCCTAAGATATTGGTCCGAGTACAAATGTTTGAACCCACACGTATATCAGAGGGCTATAGCACATGGAAAACCCTTGTTTGTAGGAACCCTGAAAACCCTAACCCTTGGGAAAGGAAAATAACGAAAAATAAATCGAAGGGAAATTTTGCTACACAAACCTGCCTCTTGCATCCAGCTTCTGAAATACCTACATAGTTATCCCTGTTGAAAATTTGGGCATTCTGTCACTGCAATATTCTTCAGGTCGAAGTATAACTCCACAAGAGTAAAAAAAACGAGTATAGTGGTCCTGCCAACACCCTTATTCGAGACATATCCCATTGGATTCCTCTCTTCACCTTGATCATCATGATACCTGTCACTTATAAGCCATTTTTTCCATGGAACCACCCACCCTTCCTGGCACCATTATTTTCCACTTATCCCATAGGATTCCTCTCTTTTCCTTGTTCAATGCGATGCCCCCCATTTAAAACCCTTTTTCTTTACAGACCCACCTGCCCATCTTTGCCTAGTCACAAATGGCTCTCACCTGTAATGAAGAACTCATTTGATTGATCACAAACAAAAACCAGAACAAGAAGGCCATCATGGACATCAATTTCAACATTATCTCCTTCAATGCCTTTGTTGATACTCTCAAGGACCAATATGCCACCATCAAAGACACACTTGACAAATTGCTAAGTTGATCCATGAACCCTTCCTTATCTGAACAACCTTCCCATCATGAAGACATCAACTCTTACCATTTCCAAAACCCCAAATCCCATCACCTTGATCATGAACCGCGTCTTCCTAGAGTCGAGGTGAACAAATTTGATGGCTCAGATCCCACATGCTGGGTCACTCAAATAGAAAATTATTTATCCTTGTAAGGAATCACTAATGAATTGGCCAAACTTCATTATGGTTTCCACTATCTGGATTCTGAACGTTGAAAATGGTGGCAATGGCATAAAAATTGACGCCAAACATATGTTGCTTGGACATAGTTTTTGGACGAGATTTATGAATGCTTTGACATCGATACACACCATTTGGATCACTTGACCAAGTTGAAATAGTATGGCATAGTGGAAGAATTTATAGCTACCTTTGAGCACTAATATTTTGGAAAAGAGGGTATGTTAGATGCCTTCTTCAAGGAATGCTTTATCGGTGGCCTAAAGGATGAAATCCGAGCCCAGGTTCTAATGGACCGCCCCCAGACTTGGTTGGAAGCTACTAAATGCGCCATGGAAGCACAAAAATTTGTCTCTTCATAGAACATAAAACCCTCTTTTATTCCTCTCCCTAAACCCATCAATTCTTCCTCATGCCACTCCTCTCAATATCCATAAATTAACTTGGGCATAAATGGATAAACGCCAACTCAAGTTCCTTTGCTAGAATTGTGATGATAAATATTTTTTGGGGCACAAGTGAAAATAACATAATATTTTTATGGTTATTTATGAGGATGTTTCTAATGAGTATGTTGATGTTTCTCCTGTTGAAGAGATACCCCAAGCAGATGATCCTACTCCACCTTCTAACCCTTCAAAAGTTAAATTGCTGATTTCATTGAATGCCCTCATTGGCTTCCCTGCTCCTCAAGCCCTCAAGTTAATTGGCTACAGTAAACATAGGAAAGTCATCATCCTAGTTGACATTGAAAACACTTGTAATTTTATTCATTGCTACATTGCCCAAGAAATCATTTTCTATATCCTCGTAGTCAACAATTTTTATGTCATGATTGCCAATGGTTGTTCCATGAAATGTGTGGGGTGTTGTGAAAATGTGCAACTATAAATTGGCCAGTACCACTTGGAATCTCATATGTTTGCTATAGACATAGGTAGTTGTGACATTGTGCTCAGTGTTGAATGGTTACACAGTCTTAGCTCCATTACCATGGATTTTAAGGGCCTCACTTGGAATTCCAACAAGAGGGACAATAGTATAAGTTCCAAGGAATCACAACATGCTCACTTTAGATCATCAACTCCCATTGAATGGAAAAGATATTAAAAAAAGGTAATTCCGGTATTATTTCCCAACTCTATTCTATTAAAGAATTTGAGACACCCTTTGTGCATCCTGAACTCCAATCTATACTCTCCTGAAACCAAGATATTTTTAACACTTGCCACTGAATTCCCCCATCCTACGATGTCCACAATCATTCCATTCCTCTATTCCTAGGTAGTCTTCCTCCCAATGTTCACCCTTACCATCATCCCTTTTCCCGAAAAATTGAAATTGAGAAAATTATCCAAGAATTGCTTGAAGCGGGTGTTATCCATCTGAGTACCAACCCTTATTCTTCTCTAGTAGTCACAATAATCAAGAAAGAAGGAAATTGGCACATGTGTCTTGATTTTTGTGCCCTTAACAAAATCACAATTAAGGACAAATTTCCCATTCCTGTCATTGATGACCTTGTGGATTAATTGAGTGGTGCTAAATACTTTACCAAACTTGATCTCTGTTCTAGCTACCACCAGATACATATGAAGGAATAAGACATTACCATGACTACATTTAGAACTCATGAGGGTCACTATGAGTTCTTGGTCATGCCCTTTGGCGTGTGTAATGCTCCATCCACTTTTCAAAATCTCATGAATCATGTCTTCCATCCCTTCCCGCGTCATTTTGTCTTAGTTTTCTTTGATGATATTCTCATCTATAGTAAAACTTAGAAATCTCATCTCACCCATGTGGATCAAGTTCTCTATCTACTATCTCAGCACCGACTTTTTCTCAAACAATCTAAATGTGATTTTGGAGCCTCTGAAGTTGAGTACCTAGGTCATATTGTCAGCAAGGACAGTGTATGGGTGGATCCTAAGAAAATTGAAGCTATGGAGGATTGGCCTCAATCTAAAAGTCTTAAAATATTTCATGGTTTCTCTAGTTTAATGGGATATTATCACAAGTTTGTTAATAATTATGGAAAAATTTCTACTCCTCTCACTACTTTCCTAAAAATGAATGCATTCAGTTGGCCACCCGAAGCTGATCACTACTTCCATGCCTTGAAATATACTATGTGCATGACTCCTATCCTTGCACTACCATACTTCACCAAGAATTTTGTCCTGGAATACGATGCGTTAGGGAAAGGAATTGGTGCAGTCCTCATGTAATATGGTCGACCTTTGTGTTTCACTAGCAAACAACTTTCAAAGTGACATTTGGGCCAATCAATCTATAAAAAGGAAATGTTGGCTATTCTTCATGTAGTGGATCTCTGGTGTCCTTATCTATTGGGGCAATGTTTCCAAATTAAAACTGATCATTGTAGCCACAAGTCTTTTCTAGAACAAATAATCTCATCCCCAAAGCAAAAAAATGGGTGACCAAGCTATTTGGGTATGATTACGAGATCATTTACAAGAAGGGAAAATAAAATGTGGTTGCTAATTCTCTTTCAAGGAAATATGAAGATGAAGGGTCCTTGTTTTCCCTCTCTTTCATTATAACTGATTGGATTCAAGCAGTTCACTAGGAATGGTTGCAAGATCTCAAAATTTCTATCCTAATCCAACAATTGAAACATGATCCTCAAGCTTCTCCAGGGTACCCTTGGCACAATGAAGAGATTCACTATAAAGGTCACATGTATTTAAGCAAGCATTCGAACCTTAAAACCACTGTACTCCATGAGCTTCACTCTTCTCCCACAACCGGGCATTCAAGTTTTNTTTTTTTTTTTTTTTTTTTAGTGTTTCTCTGGGAAGGTATTAAATAGGATATCCTCACCTTTGTGGCTGAATGTGATACCTGTCAAAGCAATAAGGGAGAAACCATCAAATCTCCAGGCACACTCCAACTACTCCCAATTCTGCCTACTATTTGGATGGATATTTCTATGGACTTCATTGTGGGCCTACCTAAATCGGGCAATAAATTCATCATCATGGTTGTAGTAGATCGTCTTTCCAAGCATGCTCATTTCTATTCTCTTCAACATCCATTCAAAACATCCATAGTGGCTCAAATTCTTATGGATAATATCTTCAAACTCCATGGCTTGTCTCATTCTATTGTCTCTAATAGTGATCCAACTTTCAACAACAATTTTGAGAAAGGACTGTTCAATCTCCATTGAACCCAATTGCGTATCAACATCGCCTATTATCCCCAGACTTATGGACAGACTGAAGTTGTCAACAAGTGTTTGGAAACATATTTGAGGTGTTTTGCATCCGAATGAAAAACTCATTGGGGTCAATGGTTACCCCTTTTTGAATGGTGGTACAACACCTCTTACCATACTGCCAATTGCATGACTCCCTTTGAAGCGGTCAATAGGAAAAAGCCACCGTCGTTTCTCTCATACATTCTAGGTATATCCAAGGTTCATGAGGTTGATAAAAATATTACAGTCCGCGTGACCATTCTCTATACCATCCAAGAAAATTTGGTCATAGCTCAGAATCACATGAAGCAACAAGTAGATTAGGGTCATTCAAAATGTCAATTTTCTAAAGGGGACTAGGTGTTTCTTCATCTACAACCTTATAAGACAAATGAACTCAAAGCTAAACATTGTCAAAAACTTGCCCCCAAGTTCTATGGTCCATATTCAATTCTTAAGTGAGTAGGGGCCCATGGCCTACCCGTTAGATCTTGCCAATCATTCTAAGCTCCATCCTATTTTCCATGTCTCATGCTTAAAGAAAGTGATTGGAACTAAGTGCCAGACTCAAACCAATCTCCCCGAGTTGGATGAAGAAGGATCCATTTGGTTGCAGCCATGAGTAGTCTTGGACCAACGTGAGCATCGTCTTGTAGAAAACTTGAATTGAAGGATTTTGGAAAGGAAATAAAGGTGAGTTTGCAAATTTTTCCAAGTTATTTAAGCGCATATATAAAACATACTACAAAAATTAGGTCGATTTTAAATATGTATTAGCAAAGACTACCAAGAGGACTTTTGACAAATATTTGTAACTCAACTTTAGGTTGAGAGAAGATCCTAGCCTTCGAGTTGAGTTTGGAGCCAGGCTCGATATTCATTCGACAAATAATTTGAACTCTTTTCAGATTGAGTTTAGAACTTGTCCTGAAAGTGTTTTGAAGCAATTTTAGAATTGAGTTTTGAAAATACATTGAAGTGATAAAATATTTCTTTTTTGAAGGCAAACTCAAAAATTTCAAAGTCTTTAGGAATCATGAATGTAGAGTAAAATTGCAAAATCACCATTTTCAATAGAAATACTCTAAGTGAAGTTATTTTAAGCATCATAATACATTTCTATAGTTGTGCTCAAGACTAAGAGTAATCCTAGGGTCAAGCCCAAAAATCAAATCATAGCCTACATAATTAACCTAATCAAATACATAAGCAAGGTAGTCCATGAAAAATGAAAATCAAGAATTCAAAACCTCCCCACCAAGTTCTAAAGACTTGGGCTTGTTGAGACCTTAGCATAGTGATACATGGAGGGTTACTATGTTAGGTTTGATTCTTGGGGTTCGAAAATGAAATATTATAATGATTTATATATAGATTTAATGTCAGGGGTTTGAAGTTGGGTCAATGATAATCATTGATTTGAGCTATACAAGTCAAACATATCTATGTGTCCTATTTTTATTTGACAATAATTAACCACATATAAACAACACCTTGGTGAGATCTTCTTGAGTTAAGCGAAATGTGGTTGGAATAGTAAATATGGAGTATTTTATATTATCACTAGATATACTCACTAAAAAAGTCTATCTCAATTTTATTACGATCATAATGGGGTTCAACTTAGAATACAATCACCTTGGAATATGATAAAGATTGTATTTTATCAAAACATTTAAGGTAAAATATATTATTTTAAATGTTGATGAGTATTTTGGAGGGAAGAATATAAACATATTTTCATGTATTTTTAGTTTATCTCATTGTGGTTTCATTGAAACTATTGACCATGGATATTCATTGGATGTAGAATTAAATCTCTCATTCAACAAATACACACACTTGATATTTAATAAAATTATAGTCGAAAATACATGCACAAATGTATTCATATTTTTTATTCTTTAAATGTACTAATTCAAGTTTAGCTAATAAAATACATTTCTCTTAGGATGATTTCTCTCAAATCTACTCTCATGTATGTGTGTGTGAAATTAAACATTTTAATATAATGTAACTATAAAGGTTATTGTTATAAGATTTCTGTGGTTAATAATTTCAGAGAGATCTTCTGGATTGTTCACAATTAGAGCCATTATAATCAACATTTCGAATCCAAAACTGAATTCATCTTCATGACTTGATTGTCAACGTTATGAGCTGTAAATCTTCTTAATAAATACATGATGCGATATATAATTTTGGGCTAAACTTGTCGGCTGAGAAACCCTAAAGGAAGTCGTAGAACTAAAGTGAGATATAGTGATAATTAATAACTAAATTATAATCATAATATTTAAATTAATAAACCCTAAAAAATTATAATTTAATTAGTTATGATAAAAAATCAATAATAATTATATATAGATAATAATAATAAAGGAGCTAAATTATGATAATTCCTAGAAGGTTGTTAATTTTGTTTATTAAATAATAAACCCTAAAGTAAACTAAGTATAATAACTAATAATATATGGTAAATTGCTATGATATGTGACCAGAGGTATTTAAAGTATTTTATTGTAGTCTTAATACTAAGTGTATTAATTTATTGAGTTTTAATATAGTAATTATAATATATAAAAAATCATCTAAGGTATTATTAAAGTTCAGGTTTAATCTATTTATAATGTTTAGTATCTTAGGAAAACTTTAAGGTTTGTGAATTATTAAGAAGGAAAGGAGAGCATCAAACCTGATAACCTAGGTTCATTACGTTGGTTGATCAAGGGAAGCTAAATGTTGCTCACCTCTAGACCTCCATTTCTATTCATATTGTTAGGATGCTTGATTTTTTCGAGGGCCTCTCTGACTCTTCTTTTGTAGTAGTGGTCTTCTTTTTCAAGGATCTTGGTATCTTCTAGGCACACATGATGCTTGGTTTTTAAAGAGTGTTCTGCTAAGGCAGAGGTGTGAATAAGTTCATTTTTGATGTTTGCTTCATGTTCTTTGATCCTTACTTGAAACAATCGTCCATTTTCTCCATTGTAGCATTTACCACATGAACACGAGACCTTGTAGATGCCTTTTCCATGACGATGATCCATAGGGTCTTTTACTGATCTCATTCTTTTTCTAATAGTTATCAGGGGTTTCAAGGATGTTGTGATTTCCTTTCTTTTCAAAACTTTGGAAATCTTATCCGTGACCCCCTGGATGTATGGAAGGTATGCCTTCATGTTGGAGTTTTGATTGTCCCATGGTTGGGTCCTCCTTTCTTTCTTCTTCATAGCATTCATGATGTAATTTTCTTCATATCCCGTGTTCTTGAAGACCCTATTTAGGTGGTCTATTTCTTGTTTAAGGTGATCTTTGTCATAGATTCTTGTTGCCCTTGTAGCTAGGGTGTTGAGTGTTGGTTGTGGAGCCTAATTATCTTCCTGATTTATAGGTCTTTTACTTTCAGCCGTGTTTATACCCCATGAAGTATTTACACCCCAGAAGTATGTACACTCTTCCATGNGGGTACCCCCTTTGCGGGGTCCAGGGGGCCTATCCCCCCGGCTGGGGGGTCTGGGGGCAAGCGGGCCCCCAGCGGGGGTTTGGGGGCAAAGCCCCCGAAGCAAAAATTGCCTTATAAAAGTATATTGTAATTTCATTGTAAATCTGGACCGTTCATTATAAGGTCGCAGATCTAACGGTAGAGATTATGTTAGGGTTTTTTGCCCTAGAAGGCAACCCTCTTTTATGAGAGAAATGTATTGCGGCTATGGTCGATGGTGAATATTGTATTCTGAGAGAGGAGACTGTGAGAGAAAGAAGAGGAAGTTATTACATGTTTTTCTGTAGGTTGTATCCCTTCATTTGCTGGATAATAATAAAGGAAGGACCTGGCAATTTCTCTGGTGGACGTAGCCCACACTGGGTGAACCACGTAAATCTGTGTCTCTCTTGTATTGTGTGTCTTCTGTGTTTTGTTTCTGCATTTGTTTTATTTTATTGCTCCGCGGTC
>JASDQU010738169.1:67847-102735 GCA_032191745.1 Picea mariana
GGTGATTGTTGATAGACTGACCAAGTATGCACACTTTTGTGCACTCTCTTATCCCTTCAAAGTTAGTACAGTTTCCACTGCATTCATGGAGATAGTTCAAAAGCTACATGGCAGCCCAAAGATTATTGTAAGTGACAGAGATCCCATCTTTACTGGACATTTTTGGACAAAATTATTTTCTTGTTTAGGTACTCAATTGGCTCATACCTCATCCTATTATTCTCAATCTGATGGAAAAACCGAGATAGTGAACAAATGTCTGGAAGGCTACCTTCGTTGCTTTGTCTCTGATAAACAAACACAATGGTTCAAATGGTTACCCTTGGCAGAATGGTGGTATAACACTTCCTTTCATACTACAACAAAAATGACACCATTTATGGAACTTTATGGATTCCACCCTCCTTCCATCACTTCTTCTCTAAAATAAAAATCTAAGGTTCAAGAAGTGGAAGATCACATCGAGAGTCAACAACAAGTTCTCCAAATCTTAATGGACAACCTGACCATGGCACATAATCGCATGAAACAACAAGCAGATCAACATCGTAGTAAAAGAAGTTTTGAAGTAGGGGATCGAGTGTTTTTAAGACTACAACCATACAAACAGATGTCCCTCAAGCAATCCAAGAAGGATAATAAATTATCACCAAAGTACTATGGCCCTTATAAGGTGTTGCAAAAGATTGGTACTATGGCATACAAATTGGAATTGCCTTCATCTTCATGAGTACACCTAGTTTTCCATGTTTCATGCTTAAAGAATGTTATATGTGACAAGATCCCAGTTCAAACTATATTTCTAGAACTTGACAAGGAAGGAAAAATCATATTGGAGCCTAAATCCATCACTGACACAAGAATTCGCCAGCTGAGGAATAGATCCATTTTAGAGTATCTCATTAAATGGAGGAAACTATCGGCTGAAAATTCCACTTGGGAAGATGAGTCTTTTATAAAGAAGCATCTAGAGTTACTCAAGCGTTTCGGAAAACACTTGTCTCGAAGGGAGGGTCATGTTAATCCCTAATATTGGCTCATTACCCCTTAATTGGGGCATATTACATTAGTAATGTTATTTTATTTATGTCAGCTTTATTCCATTAGTTGTAATTATACCTCTTAGTCTCCTATATATACCAAGGAGACATTTTCATTTGGAATCATCTTGTACTAGAACATTTAAGTGGGGTAAAAGGAGGCTGCCCCTCGAAGAGGCTTATTATCTAAAATTATCTCTTTTTCAAGGCATTGAGTACTTTTTCTGAGGTTTTTCTATGCTATATTGATATTTGGTTCTTAACAATCATTCCTCCCCCCTTAGGAAGAAATGGTATCCATTTTTTCAAGTTCCAACATCAGATGAGGAAACTTATGTTCAACTTGACTCCTAGTGAGCCACTTTCCCTGATGAAGAAATTCCCCTACTTTGACAGCCTGATAGAGTTTGATTATCTGTTAGTGGTTTTCCTTTGTCTTGGTATACATCATCCGATAAAATGGAATATGTGTGATGAAGGAAGGATTGATTTCTATAGGGGATAACTATTGGGCCGCATTCGAAGTGTCCAAGAGAGGTAGAAAATATGGTTGCGACAGTTCCACATTAAATATCGGGTGCAATCCAAGAAAAGTAGGAAAACTTAATTCAAAAGAATTCTCACCCAAAGCTTTGGTGATGGTGTAAGGCCTGTATCAGAGTGGGTATAAGTTCTGATGGGGTCTTGTGAGATGGTATTTCTGCAAATGCAACCAAACCTTATCTCACACCTAAAATTTGTGTGGTACCTGATTTTGATCATGGCATTGCTTGTACATGGCATTGGATTTCTATAGAATATCATGAACTTGTTGTTGGATTTCCTATATGCACTCAACAAATCTGGCTTCCCGTTCAACCTCTATCTAAGAATGGGAGGAATCTTCTTGTGCGACTGCAATGGGAAGAGCTACATCTACAGGGGCCAGTGGTTGAAACCCCAAGCACACCTGAAAAGAGTTGTGTATAATTGAGATTTGAAGGGATCTGTTGTAGTTATGTTGAACATACAGAAGGATTTCATCCCATATGTGTGGATGCTTGGAATTATACATGCGCGGAATATGAACAATCATCCGATTGAATACCTTTATTTTTCCATCAGTCTGTAGGAGGAAGGAAGTCGATTTGGTCAGCTTGATGTCCACCATCGACCATAAGTTGGACCAAAAGGTGCTCAAGAACCTTCTCTCTCAATCAGAGATGATATTTTGTGGTAGCCAAAAATAAACCCAAACATGTGTGAAGAAGAGATTTGCGGTGGTCTCGACTGTGATGCTCTTTTTGCAGGCTGCCAAAATTTCCATCTTAGAGAATCGATCGACGACCACAAAGACATAGTCATTCCCATGCTTGGTTGAAGGAATACCAAAAATCTATTCTATGGAGATGTACTCCTAAGGCCTATTGAAACTAGGAAGAAGGGTTATAACCCCTGCTTATTGATGGCAGGCTTGGCAATGGTGTAGGCAGTGTAATATCTGATGTACTTTCAAACATCTTTTCAAAGATTTGACCAATAAAAATACTTTTGTAGTACTACCACTATCTTTTATACACCAAAATGTCTTGCTTCCCAACTGTAATGAGACTCCCAGATCATCTTTATTCTCACTTGAAGGAACACAAAGGTGGCACAGATGGCATAATAACCCATCCTGGAGATGAAAATTGGGAATTTTGTTTCCTATGCCCAATGTCTAAAAGGAAATAGCAAAGTTAGAGTCATTATTGTATAATTGTGGCCATCCAGAGGTCTCATTTACACAGAAGTTAAGAAGTATGGTTAGTGTTGACACTGAGGTTTGACTGAGGCAATCTGTGACATGGTTGGTGATACCCTTCTTATACTTGATATTCAAGTGGATTTTTTCAAGTACATGGACCACTTTTGATGGCAGTCATTTTTCAATTTTCCTTGTGTTTGCATAAATTGCAGAGGCCTGTGATCAGTGTGGATGATCGTTTCCTTCCCCATAATGTAATGCTCCACTGTCAACATGCCTACACATTGAATTAAATATCTTTGTCATAAGTAGTGTATCTTTGAACACCACCAGATAGAGTTTCACTATGATAGGCTCTCAGAGTCCCATGATGAGTGAGGACTACAGCGATAGAATAATCTAAAGAATATGTCTCAATCTAAAATGGTCATTGCATCTCTAGCAGAATGAGCACTGGTGTTGAGTGGAGGCGATATTTCATATCCTCGAAAGGTTTTTGTTGGGGCGTGGACCACTCAAAATTTTCCTTCATGCCATCCTTGGTAGCTTGGCTTAGGTCCCAAGCAATATGAGAGAACCCCAACACAAACAACTGATAAAATTTAGCAAGGCCCAAGAAGCTGCGGAACTCAGTGATTGTTTTCGGGGCCGGCCAATCATGGATGACTTGGATCTTGGTTGGATCCACATGTACACCCTACGCATCCATGATGTATCCAAAATATTGGATTCTCTACATTCCTAAGGAAAACTTCTCCAATTTGTAATATAACTTGTGTTGGCGCAGGGTGCCCAATACCTGTTGAATATGCTCCAAATGTTACTCCCAAGTTTTGTTGAAGATGAGTATGTCATCCAAATATAAAACCACAAAGGAATTTTTGAATGGTCATAATATATCATCCATCATCCACATGAATGTGGTCAAGGCATTAATCAAGTTCAAAGGCATGACCAACCACTCAAAGAGGCTGTCTTTGGACTTGAGGGTTGTTTTCCACACATCTGTTTTCTCAATCGACGCCTGGTGGTAACCTGACTTCAGATTAATTTTACTTAAAAACTTGGCTCCCTTGAGTTGATCGAGAATATCATCAATCCGGGCAATTGGGTATGGATTTTTTATTGTGATATTGTTCAAGTATTTGTAATCAATACAAAGGCACCATGTCCTATCCTTCTTCTGTACTAGAACAATTGGGCTTTTGCAAGGTGAGGATTTGGGTATGATGTGCCCCTTCATAATTATCTCTTAGATATGGAATTTGATTTATTCATTCTCCATAACATAACACCTATATACAGGTTCATTAGGCAGAGGAGAACTAGGTGTCATATCAATTGGGTGATTTACCTGACAGTGCACATGCACCCCATTAGGTGAGAATGATATGTCTTTGTACTCCTTGACTATTATGTCCACTTGTTGTTGTTGGGAAGAGAGACCATGTGCAGAGGTTTTGGAAGTCACAATGACCTTCCATTCACCTTTCGATCGAACCATACATAGAAAAAATGTCCCAGTCTGAGAAACCACTTTTATGCACTGCTTCGTAGAGATCAAAGAGATCGAAGTATTTGGGATTGCCTACGGTACCCTATAAAGTTGATCTCTGAAAGTAATAATGACACTACGGGGCCTAGATTCATAAACAACGTGACATTTTAACATATATGGTTGTCTTAGAAAAACATCACAAAATTCAAGTGGGTCAACACCACACAATACCTCGTATTTGAAGGGTTTGATGACATAGTGCAATAGACATTGTTGGTTGACGTGGATGTCTCATCCCTCGATGAGCCAACCGATGGTGTATGGATGGGGATGTGATTTCATAGTCAAGTTAAATGTCTTGACAACCTCTTCTAAGATTAGGTTCTTATGGATATCGTTGTCAAGAATGAAATGGAGTGGGGCTCCCTTTACCCACATACGTGAGTGGAAAATATTCTCCCCTTCTTCATCCTCCTCTGGTTCCTCTGGCTAGAATTTTATGGTAGAGATGGTAACACTAGGTTCTACATCAATGATTTGTCCTCCTTTTTCTGGCTCAAAATAATAATATGAGTTAGTGTCTGACCCTAGGGATTTTGTCTCAACCAACAATGACTCTTTGGAGCGACATTCATCAGGATTGTGCCAGGGGATTTTCTGGAACTCGCACCATTTTCCAGTGTCCTTCTTCGACCTCCTTTTACCCTTATTTTCTAGGGTCTTGAACCAATTATCCTGGGGTTGGCCGTCCTTTCTCTATCCTTTTTACTTTGAGTTAGGACCCCCCCTTAACATACTTTAGTTGTTGTGGATTTGAAGATACGAACTCATGCTTGTTCTGTTGCTTGAATTTATACTCGATTTTGACAACATATCAATAAGAGGCTCCCAATGATGAGATGTCAAGAAACAACATTTTTTTTTGGATGTATCGGTGCAGAGCCCCACAATATTTTAGGACAATATGGGTCTCAACCTATTTTATACCCATCTTGATGCACAAGGTATGGAAATTATTTTTGAAATCCAAAATTGTTTGGCCCCTCTCTTGGCACAAGTGTGATCCATCTCATGTATTTTTCATCATAACTTACAACAGGGTAATATTTTTCCTTGAGGGAATCAAAAAAATCCTCCCAAGTTGGTCCTGGCCCCAAAATTCCAGACTCATCCTTGACATGTTTTTCAAGTAATTCTCGCATCAATATATGACATGGGGAAGGGCCGCAAGGATTGCAGAGGTGATCTTTTCACTATTGGAAAAATTGTGGACAAAGAAATAACCCTCTAGCATATTTAACCATTTTTCCAAAGCGTCAACATCTATATGGTCTTCAAATAAAGGAATTTCAAAGTTAACTTGTACCTTGAAAGGTGTACAACCTCTGAATTGAGTTTTTGTTGAAGTTTTCTCCATCGTTGTTATCAGTCATCAAAGGATATGAGAGAAACTATCCATCATCTCATTCCTCTATCGCACGAGGAATTCCTCGAGCAACAATATGAAAGAAACTCCTATATCATCATCCCTGTTTTATTCCCCCATGGAATGTTTCTTGGGAATCCAAAAGCATTTTTCCTCAATAGATACAAGCTCGAGACCCAACTCTCTATACCCTAACCTTGTTGGGTACATGCACTGAGGATGACAAGCAGTAGACCTCTCTGATACCACTGATCTAGATTATTTTAGGAATGATATGAAGGAATATATATAACAAATATAGAATAGAAAATTTATACAGAGATATGGAAAGAGAAATAGTAATACAGTAAATCTCATATTCTATTAATAACTATCTGAAATACAAAAGACTGTAAAATGCAAAAGCACGCAAGATACCTAGAATGGTAGTAACTTATCTTTGAGAAGAGATGTGTTGGCTACACTCATTCACAAGAATATGATTACAATAAGGCTACAAACGAATTTTTAACATAAATCATAAATTATAAAACCCTAAACATTCAAAAACCTAACCCTAGGAGATGAAGCACCAAAATTCATGTTGGCCCCAATAGGGTAAGTTGATACATCAACTTCCTGGGGTCATAAATTTTGCATATGATCTTTGTTTTAGGTGAAACATACCCCGTTGGAAAGGTATATCTCAGGACTACACATTTTTTTCACACTCTAACTATGGTGGGCCAAAACAACGTGACTGTGGTGGGACAAAAAAAAATTGTTTAGGGCCTCAAAACAGCCCTAGAAATTTAGGACCTGAAAACCTAGAAAAAAACTACAAAAATGGAAGCTGGGCTTTGAGCCAGTGGAATAGGTGGGTGGCCACTGATATCCACCTAGACAAATATGACTATCATGCCATTATTTATCTCTTTTCTTATGAACTTGTTGATGGAATACTGTGACAAATTGATCTAACTCAAGATATAACAACTATGCCAATATTTCCTCTACTACACTAGAGTCCGGAAGACTTGTAATCATTGAAATGTGCAAAATTGACACAATAAATTCCATTGGAATTAACACTTATTTCCCATATACTAACCGGAAAGGTGTTTTTCTTGTCAATTTTTTTCTTGTAATCCTATATGCCCATAATATTGCAGGGAGCCTTAAGTCCCAATCATCTTTCCCTACATTGCAAATCTTTGTCAGTGCATTTTCTAAAATCTTATTTAAGGATTATACTATCCCATTTACCTGAGGATGGTATGGAATGCTCCTATGATGGTGAATTTGAAACTCCTTAGTCAATGTTGCAATCATCTTATTCAGGAAGTGTGTCCCTTGATCACTCAGTAAAATGTGTCGGTACCCAAATCTTGTCACTACATTATCAAACATAAATCACGCAATCATTTTCGCGTTGCAGTATGTGATTGGTGTTGCTTCTTCCCATCTAGTCAAATACTCTATCGCAATGATTATATATCTAGCTCTTGATCTCCTGGATAGTGAATTAATTGTTCCTAGAAAATATATCGCCCATTTTTATAAATATTTTTGTGTGACCTATGGATGCAAATACATATCATCCCTTTTGTATGTCTTTCAAACCCTTTGAAAAACATCACATGCATGGATATATTCCTTAGCATCCTTGTGAATTGTGGGTCAACATATCCCTACTCACAAAATATTATGCACAGTCACTTTACCTGCATAGTGTCCTATTGGAATACCTTTGTGCACTTATGATAGTATCATTATCCTTTCATTCTCTAACACACATCATCTTAATATCCAAGCTACACCTAACTTGTAAAAGTTCTCTGCAATTATCCGATTAGTATGTTGCCTTAACCATTAATTGTTTCTTTTGTGCAACTATCATGTTTGATGGAGTCATTCATGTACTTAAGAATTCCACAATGTCTGCGAAGCAGACATCCACCATTTGAAATGAAAATAAATGTGCATTCAGTAAACTATCATCTAGGTTCCTTGCATCCTCTCCTGATAGAATGTTCGATAACTTATCTGGTCTTGTATTCAATTACTTAGATTAATGATGAATTCAAAGTCATACTCTTGGAAAAATAACAACCATATGCGAATTCTCCCCCCAAAACTGGCTTGTTAACTAAGTATTTTAGTGTGGAATGGTTTGTATACATCTTTAAATACGAACCCAAAAAATAATGTCTAAATTTCTATAGCGCATACACCATTGCTAATCCCTCTCTTTCTTCTGTAGTGTAGTTATTCTCTCTTGTTGACAACTTCCTGCTTTCAAATGAAAATGAATGGTATAACTGTCCATCGCTTGGCTGAGATAATACTGCGCCCAAATCTATGGAAAATGCATCCACATGAACATTAAATTCCTTCTTCCAATATGGGAATATCAAAATTAGCACAGTCACTGACTTCTTATTCGATGTGTCCAATCCTTTCTAGTAGTCATCATTCCAATGGAATTTAGCTTATTTCTTTAACAAACTCTCTATGGGTGTTATAATTTGTGTGTATCCCTTAATGAATTTCTTGTGGTAGCTTGTATGGCCCAAGGTTTCTCTTAACTATCTTACTAATGTAGGTGGTTGTAAGTCCAAAATTACTGCAATTTTGGCAGGATCCACTAGTAATCCTTGCTTACATACCACATGGCCCAACAAAATTACAAAAGGCACGCAAAAAACACATTTCTTCAAATTCAATGAAATCTGACATTGTGTACACCTATCAAACATCAATATCAATACTTCTATATGATCTTTTAATAGACTAAACACAACCCAATCATATAAATACACTTCAACGAACTTATAAACAAATTCCTTAAAGGGTGCGACAACTACTCTTGAGAAAACTGTAGGTGTATTTTTCATCCCAAAAACCATCACTATGTATTGGTATCTTCCCCATTCTATCGCAAAGGTAGTCCTATGTTTATCTTCTCGCACAATGTTTATCTAGTGATATCCTAGGAATCCATATGTAAAATAGTAGGCCTCTAGCCCCCCTACATTCTTCAGTATTTCATTTGTAATTGGTGTTGGAAAAGTATCATGCAGACATGCATAATTTATCTTTCGTAGGTCTACACAAATTTCGATTCCCCCTATTTTCTTATCTTTCACTACAATTCAACTTATCCATTATGATTCTACTATTGGTTCAATGATTCCTACTTTTAACATTATTTATATCTCTATCGTTACCTTTTATTTATACTTCATATTCAGTCTATAGGGTCTCTGTCTTACTGGCTTAACATATAGTTTCAAAGGGATCTTCATTTCTCCTAGCTCACCATATATCTCTTTAATTTTTGAAAACGTGGTTGGGAATAAATCCTAAGACTCACGCAGTACTTTCGTAATCTTTTTAAATAGTTTCATTATTCCAATAGTCTCTTATATGCACAATCTTGGGATTCTCTTTTGTACCAGTATTTACCTTTTGTGTTCTTAGTGGTTGCGCATACGTAGAAGATTCAATTTCTGTACCTTCTACTATGTGTTTCCCCTCGGTTTCAGGTACTTGTATATTTCTTGGATCTTCGTCATCCTCATCTCCTTAAGCCACATTATAACATTCTAGTAGTTCATGAATTGACATGGAAGTTCTATGATCACTACACATAGGTACTACATCCATTGACCCTTCTTTCAAAAAAACCTTGGTTCTAATGGCCTGCAAAGTTGTGTCTACCAACGAGGATATTCATCTTCAAAGGTAAATGCTACCTTAAACCTTTGAAATAGCTCGTCCCAATCCGTGTTTTCTCTGTGCATCTTCAGTTTCAGGTACCAATTCTTGGGGATCATATCCAATGTATGTATGAACTTATGTGTCCATTCCTTATTCAGTATCAAACTCCTTATCTTTCTACACTGTGTAATATGATGTATCGGATCACTTACTCTTGTATATTTTTGTGCAGTATACTCAACCTCAGTACCAAATCTAACTTGCATTAATATTCTACACTCCTTCTAGTCTTCTATTCTTTCTTTATGTGAATCCCACCATCTAGTTGGAGTGGCTTTGAAGACAACATCTAATGCCAACAATATTTGTTGTTCGAGTATCTATAATTTCAAATTCTTGTACAAAATATTCTATGTCAGTCAAAGCATCATACTTGGGTAGGTCATATAATTCCACTCCAATCCAGTGGAATGATCAAGTCATGTGGGAACACCATCTGGTGGATACTTCATGCATCCTTTGTTTTCAGTCTCCAATCCCTTCCTCTAAGTTCGACGCACATGAGATAATGCTTCTCCAACTTAGGGAACCATCTATAGTTGGATTAACGTAGTCATCCATTTGCGTAGTCATATTATACAGGTTGCCAATTTCATTCACTTTTGTTGGCTATATGCACCTATTTCCTTTTGTCATATCCAATGGTGAAGTAAACTTCAATTTCCCTACTTCAAATATGATTTGCCTCTTATTCATATTAATAATATCCTTATTTTCAAAGGCCCATTCAATCCCCATTAGCATTGGATATGGTTTACTATCATGAACAATATTGATGACCTGGAAATGTTTTATACTATGCACCCCATATATATTTATAGGTACCCCTAAAAATCGACCAATCGGTATTATCTTGTGTTGGTTTGCCAATATTAACTAGACGGGAGACCAAATCAAATTTGGCTTCACCATCATTTCCCATGTTTGCTTCAGAAAAACATTTACATCAGAACCCAAGTCTAGAATGACCTGGTCCATGTCATAATCCATAATCTCTGCACTTAATTTGAACTCGTCGCTCATCCTGTTTTTGTGCAGTACCTGATTCACTACCCTCTCTGTGGTATGGAATTCCCTTTCTTTCATGCAATGATCAATCATTCCACGCAATACATTCAATGCAGTTTCATCTTTCATCAATTCTAAACAACCTTTTATAAATTCTTTCAAAGGACTTTCCTTTTCAAGGGGGATTTCTAAGATAGTACGATCATAGATCAATGACATGTCAACCATAGAGGTTTCAAATGATGTTGATTCTATCCAATTTGTTCCTAGTATCTCCTTCCTTTTCTGCTGATATTTCTCTTTTTCTTGTTGTGGTTCAAATTTTGGCATAGGTACTTTTGATTTCCTCACCCATTGCTCACTGTGCCTCCCTCTGTTTGTTGTGTCATCTCCTCCATGTGTGATAACTACTAGTTTGGGTCCTTCATCACATATCTCCATTGATATATTATGTAAGTTATGATCCGAGTTCTGGCTCTAACTCCCTCTTTCCTTCCACTTCGCAATTAATTGAGGATAGTCTTATGTCGCATGATCTAGTGATCTACCATACATGTAGGTTATACAAGGATTCGGGGAGTCACGAGCTAAATGTCATGGTTTATTACAATTCTAGCATATTATTGGGACTCTTCCTCCTCTGCCAAAACTTCCTCTTCCTCAATCTCTGCCAAATCCTCCTCAACTTCCTAGATTAAAGCCTCTATGATTATTATAATGTGGACCACCTCCTTCTGTAGTGGAATTTTCCTCCTAAATCCTACACATATCTGAAATGTGCTCTCTCATCAAATTGAATGCGTCGAAGTCCTTCTCTTTGTGCCCTACTAACTTGCAAAATTTACAAAATAGATTCTGATGTGTACTCTAGTATTTCTTTCACAATGGATAATTAGGTGGATGATTTCCCCGTGTCTTACATATTTTGCAGTACCCCCCTCCTGGTAATGGGTTCAGTGCTCCAATTACAAAATATTGCGCAAAGGTTGGGCATCCATCCTTATGGTGGCATTTAGTACTACACGTGACACACCAAACTTGTTCATTCTTCTCATTTCCTTTCATCAGTTATGCCAATTTAACTCTCAGGGTATCTAACTGGGTCTGGACTTGAGTCATACCCCCACCATCTCCTATAGGAGAAGCTTCTAGATTCATTTTCATATCCAAATCTTGAAGCTGTGATGCAACGTTCCGTTGTATCAACAATCATCAAATGTGTGGAAATAGTCCTGTAATAAACCATTCTTTGTGTTATTGATCATGAATTTGAAATTTCAACCTACCCATCAAAACCTTAAATCTTTGATCATAGTCCCACACTGAATCAGTTTGCACTTGTTTTATTTCCTTCAATTATGTGATGTACTGAGACTCATACTTCGGCTTCTTGTACTATTTCAATAATGCTTTTCAAATGTATGCCAATGTCCTTGCTTGAACTATTGGTGTGGTACTCTATAGTTTCATCTACCATAATAATGTCTGGCCTCTAAACATTTTTCCAACTGTGCAATCTTTGTGGCTCATCCTGTAAATTCTTCACATCCCAAATTGTCTCACATACAAATAGATGTTTTTTGGGGCTCTACGACCCAACTCCCTATAGCTCAGGCATTCATAATGTGTTGTCTAACCCTGCGATGGTGTTGTATGTAGTACCTGCCCCCCAATGTAGTTTGTTGACTCTGAATTGATTCACTACTTCCACTGCTCTTACTACTACTACTCTATCTTCCTCTACTAACTATAATTTCTTTCAAAAATTTCTCAAATGTTATCTCAGATCTAGGTGACACACATGGGGTTGTGGAATCAATACAGGATCCAACCTGAGTAGGACTTAACGACTCTTCTATTATAAGAATGAACTAATAATCCTCTTCCTCTCCTTTTCTGTGTTGTATTTCTATGATCTGGACTATTGCACATGGTTCTCTCCTCTCAGACCCAATGTGTGGCTCTCCTTCCTCAGCCCCAGTCTTCAACCTCTTGTACCTTCTTCCACTACACAATAATCCAAACTCATCTTCTTCCTATAGTATACCTTTCTCATTTCTTTTCATCCTCTATCCCTCCATTCCTTAGTCATTTATTTCTTCATTCCTTCCTACCTTCATACTATCCCCTGGTCATCTCCCAGTTCCCCTACGTGCATGAATCCCCTTAACATTCAAATTCCATCGTCATCACACATTTTTCGCACAACAACATCATTATCCAGATACCCAATGCTTTCATAAACCTTCTGCACAGATATAAGAATCCCCTATCTATGCCACTATATGATTGGGTACAATATACTGCAAATTACGTAATATAACCCCCAATATGTTATTCAACCATAATTCAACTGGGCAAGAAGTAGTATTACTTGGATAATTCAATTATATTACCAACTCAGGGGTCCATTTCCTTGGTGTTGTAGTACGGTATCTTCCGGTATCTTCACTAATATTTCTAACCACTCTATGAAAATAATCAGAAATTCACCAAATAAAATCTCATACATCTCTGTGAACACATAACTTTGCAACCATTGTTCATCGCTCATTCGAGGGTTTCTATTCTCTCCTTCGAAAAATTCTCGTTCCTTCCTTTCTAGTCATTCGTCAATCTCTTTCTTAATCCACCTCCAAAACATTCCCTCGATCAAAGATTTTGGGTCCCAAAAATGGAACCATTTGTTGGTGCATAGTTATAAGACCCTAGGTTTAGTTTATTCAACCAAAAAAACCCTTTAGATATCGGTCCTTTCTAAATCACTTGCATGCAAGTGAAGTCTCACTTGAGGTATCTACTAGGGTTGCAGGGACCAATTTTCTGCAGTGACGAGGGGATGTGAGGCTATCATCATATCCATTACCATTTATCCACCCTGTGCGTAATATATTTATTCATATCCTTTGATTAGTTAACAAACTCTAATGTGAAGAACCCTTATCACATAGATTGCAACGTAAGTAACCCATTGTATCATTCATTATTATTGTGTATCAATCATATAGTAAATAGATCTATACTAATCATGCATAAACAAAACATCCATGAAGAACCACATCAAAGGACACATTCAGACACATGATTTAACATGGTTCACCCAATCCTTGGGATACATCCATAATGGTTTCATTCTATATTAATCTTCATGCAGTAATCACCTCAAGACTGCGCACTGCACTTACAATAGATACAACATATTACATTCTCAATCTAGCCTAACCGCTCTGCATTGCACACCTCTCTCTCTACAAAATATATTCAAAACCATAAGTAAGATTCTCCCTCGTAAGAAACATGATCCCTCTTTTTTAGCAACCTATTCATCCCCAACCCATTACATATTTATACATTAAATTAGAGATAAAAATCCTATGACATCTCATGACAACTTATTCCCAAAAAAACTCATGGCTTGTGTAGGTTTTTCCTTCCTTTACGCCTACATGGTGCTTTTCATTCCTTTTCTCCTACATGTAGCTTATCGTTCCTTTTCTCTTGCATGTTTCTTTTGAATGCCTAACTATTATTCTTCTTACTTTTTCTTGCTCTCAGACTCCTTCTTTGACCACACAAATTGCTCCCTTTTCTTCTTTTGTTCACACTCTTCCAAACTTATTTATTCAAAATGCTTGTCCAACACTTCATTATAAGGATTAAGAGGAGTTTTGTTACAATATGATCATGTAATTGCTTATGAATCATGAAAATTGAAACTTCATGAAAATAACTATGCAATGCATGACCGATAATTAACCTTTATTGTGCATGCTTCAAAAAAGTGGTGAGAGTACTTGTTGGGAAGGATATTTCTATTGAAAACAAACAATATTATCCTTAAATACTTTTTCGATCAACAAAACTTGAATGCAAGGCATGGAAGATGCTTAACTTTCCTAAGTGAGTATTAATTTGAGACTACACATATTAAAGGAAAGGAAAACAAAATAGCAAATGCTCTTAGCAAAAAACTACATACAATTTTATGCAACAACATTCAAATTAATTTAAAACAAAGAATTATATCAGTAGCAAAAAGTGGTTTAATTTATAATAAATTACAGGAAAATTTTATAATATCAAATCAATCGATGAAGAATTGAACTTTAGATGCAATCAAGATGGTTTAGTGCAATATAAAGACATAATTTATCTTTCAAACATCACATAATTGAAGAATTTAATATTGGTTGAAATAAATAAGAAACCGTACTCATGTCACTCAGGTTACCAAAAGATTGTAACCTCCCTAAAAATGGATTATTTCTAGCCCAGAATGAAAATTGATGTAGCTGAATATCTTGTTAGGTCCCTTGAGTGCCAACAAGTTAAATCTGAGCACTGTCACCCAACTAGATTAATGCAAAAAATATACATTACTAAGTGGAAGTGGGAAGTGATTAGCATGGATTTTATCACAGGACTTCCTAAGACTAAGAAATAGAATGACTCTATAATGGTACTAGTATTAAAACTTGTTGGTTGTGAAGCCTGATTATATTCCTGATTCATAGGTCCTTGCTTTTAGTCGTGTTTATACCCCATGAAGACTTTACACCCCATAATTATGTACACTCTTCCACGTGGGGGAGTGCAGAGGGGGGTTCGGGGAAAAGGCCCTGAAGGAAAAATTTCCTTGTAAATGTATATTATAATTTCATTGTAAATCTGGACCATTCATTATAAGGTCGTAGATCTAACAGTAGAAATAATGTTAGGGTTTTTTTCCCTAGAAGGAAACCCTCTTTTATGAGGGAAATGTATTGTGGCTAAGTAGGTGAGTGAATATTGTATTATGAGATGAGAGACTGTGAAAGAAAGAAAAGGAAGTTATAGCGGGTTTGTTGTAGGTTGTATCCCTTCATATGTTGGATAATAATAAAGGAAGGACTTGGCAATTTCTCTGGTGGACGTAGCCCACATTGGGTGAACCACGTATATCTGTGTCTCTATTGTATTGTGTATCTTATGTATTTTATTTCTGCATTTGTTTTATTTTATTGCTCCATGGTCCTGTTTTTCTAAAAAAACTCACCAATGTTTCACATTTCATCCTACTGAAATCAACTCACAAAGCTATAAAATTTGTCAAAATTTTCATGAAGGAAATATTTAGGATGCATGGCTTACCCAAAACTATAATCTTAGACAGATATATGAAAAATTCACTTTGAATTTGTGGAAGACTTTCTTCAATGCCTTGGACACTCAACTGAATTTTAGTACCACTTTTCATCCTCAAACTGACAGTGAGACTGAAAGGACTAACCAAATTGTAGAAGATACTTTGTATATGTATGTGATGGAGTGTCCTACAAAGTGAGAAGACTACCTCCATCTGTTTGAATTTGCATATAAAAATGGTTAACATACATATTTAAAGATGAGTCCTTTTGAATTAATTTATGGAAGGAAGTGTTGAAAACTTATTAGTTGGGAAAAACCAGTTGACATGATTAGTTTGGGTCCTGATATGCTAAAAAAAATGGAAGAAATCATTCAAAAAGAAAAATAGAATTTGAAAAATGCATAGGAAATACAAAAGAGATTTGCATATTTAAAGAGAACACCTGCAAAATTCAATATAGGAGATCGTGTTTATATTAAAGTCAAACCCAGAAACAATTCATTAAAATTGGGAAGAGTACAAGTTGGCACCATGGTATTGCAGGCCATTTCAAGTGTTTTCCATAGTGGGGCCAGTGGCCTATCAACTTGCACTTCCATCCAATTTAAAAGTTCACAATGTGTTTCATGTTTCCTTGTTAAATAAATATGTACATGATGTAACTAATATTGTAAATTGGAATGTGATTCAGGTGGAACCCGAAGGCGAGTTTCAGGTGGAACCACTATGTATTCTTGACAAGAAGGAAAATATGTTGTGGAACTAAGCCATCGCTCACTTTAAAGTGTACAGGACGAATGTTAGTCATGAGGAGGCCTCTTGGAAAAGGTAAGAAACCATGAGAAAGGCTTATCCATTCTTATTCTAGAGATAAGATGCTCAAATTGGAACATTGAGGACGATTTTCAGTTGAGGGGGCGGGGGCAGGTTTTACCTAAGGATCTATGGCTTCACCATCAATGTTTTGGAAAACAATGAATCGTAACGAGGCTTGGGTAACACATCTCCATTAAGATATGGAATTACTAATGTGAATAGGAATGTTATATCTATTAACTAGCATGAATTCCTAGCCTTTTATGACATTGCCAACACAGATAACCAAGACCACTGGTTATAGTAGAACTTGAGTTCACACACAATTAGATGTATAGAAAGTACACATTTAAGTGAATCCCCTTTATTAATGATGATATAGGAGAATGGAAACAACTATGTGAGATTGTGTGTCCTTTTTAACCCTAAATCTGATAGCCAAGCAAGCACAAGCTTGTTAATCAAAGGCATTTGTGGAATCATTTTCTATAAAATTACTTTGGTATAGTATGGTGTATGATCCTTTTCCTTTAGGTATAGTTTAATACCTAGTGGGAAAATGATATATCAATTATGATTTGAATTCATTAAGCATGGTAAGACTATATTAACATAATAGAAGAGGTGAGACCAAATTGCATTGTATGTATATAACTTGATGAAAGTGAAAATATTACCTTGTGCAAGGCACAGTTATCCAAACTCTTATAGATGTCGATAGTCGTAATACCTACTAATAAGATAATATCATGTCAATGATAGCATTCAAATCGAGATCAGAATCATTATGTGCATTGGAATATCAAGGATCTTTATCCTGTCATGGTATTTCCATGACTATTAGACAATAAAGACAAACATAATATATGTAATTATACAGTTTATCAAGGAATTTAAAAAAAAATGGTTGAAAATTGGTTTCATTACATGGCACCATACTTCACACGAGGGTTGGATATTGGAAAATTCAAAGAATCAACAATGGTGAAACACGGGTGCAAATACATTAAATTTGCATGCATCCTTGTTTCCATCCAATATCTATGTAGTAATACGATTTAGACAGTGGGTTCATATTGGAACCATTATAGATATTTTTCTCAATAGTCTTGTTGATCTTATACTCTTGGTTGTCTTACATGTATGACCTATACAAAAAATACAAACCATGTATTTGTCATGTCGCTCAACAGATGATCGAGCTCTAAGGTGAAAGTCCATTTGTTTTTCATCCATGCATTTGATTTCATTTTCATATGAATGTTTTCTTATAGTTCTAACACGATACATTCTTTTGTACATGATTCCTTATAACCCTTGGGTGAACTCTATTTTGAGATGCCATGGGTATCAGGTGCTCATTTTATTTTACAAACCCAATAAGTATGTTATCTGAAAGTGATAATGAGTTTGTTTTCGAGGTCGGCAAATCGTGGATGACTTGGATCTTGGTTGGATCCACATGTGCACCCTATGCATCCACGATGTATCCAAAATATTGGATTATCTACATTCCTATGGAAAACTTCTCCAATTTGGAATATAACTTGTGTTGTCGCAGGGTGCCCAATACCTGTTGAATATGCTCCAAATGTTACTCCCAAGTTTTGTTGAAGATGAGGATGTCATCCAAATAAAAAACCACAAAGGAGTTTGTGAATGGCTGTAATATATCATCCATCATTTGCATGAATGTGGTCGAGGCATTAATCAAGTTCAAAGGCATGATCAACCACTCAAAGAGGCCTTCTTTGGACTTGATGGTTGTTTTCCACACATGCATTTTCTCAATCAATGCCTAGTGGTAACTTGACTTCAGATCAATTTTACTTAAAAACTTGGCTCCCTTGGGTTGATCAAGAATATCATCAATCTGGGGAATTGGGTATCAGTTCTTGATTGTAATATTGTTCAAGGATTTGAAATCAATACAAAGGTGCCATGTCCTATCGTTCTTCTGTACTATTACAATTGGGCTCCTGCAAGGTGAGGAGTTGGGTATGATGTGGCCCTTCATTATTAGCTCTTAGATATGGAATTTGATTTATTCATTCTCCATAACATAACACCTATATACAAGGCCGTTAGTCAGAGGAGCACTAGGTGTCATATCAATTAGGTGCTTTACCTGATAGTGCACATGCACCCCATTAGGTGAGAAGAATATGTCTTTGTACACTTGACTATTATGTCCACCTGTTGTTGTTGGGAAGAGAGACCATGTGCAGAGGTTTTGGAAGTTGGAATGACCTTCCAGACACCTTTTGATCGAACCATACATAGAAAAAATATCCCAGTCTGAGAAACTACCTTTATGCACTGCTTCGTAGAGATCAAAGAGATCGAAGTATTTGGTATTACCTCCGGTACCCTATAAAGTTGATCTCTGAAAGTAATAATGACACTACAGGGCCTAGATTCATAAACAACATGACATTTTTACATATATGGTTGTATTAGAAAAACATCACAAACTTCAAGTGGGTCAACACCACACAATACCTTTTATTTGAAGGGTTTGATGACGTAGTGTAGGAGACATTGTTGGTTGATGCAGATGTCTCATCCCTGGATGAGCCAATCGATGGTGTATGGATGGGGATGTGGTTTCATTGTCAAGTTAAACGTCTTGACAACCTTTGCTAAGATTAGGTTCTTCTGGCTACCGATGTCAAGAATGAAATGGAGTGGGGTTCCCTTTACCCACATATGTGAGTGGAAAATATTCTCCCCTTGTTCATCCTCCTCTATTTCCTCTAGCTCCTCTGGCTGGAATTTTGTGGTAGAGATGGTGACACTAGGTTCTGCATAAATGATCTATCCTCCTTTTTCTAGCTCAAAATCATAATATGACTTAGTGTCTGACCCTGGGGATTTTGTCTCAACCAATAATGACTCATTGGAGTGACATTCATGAGGATTGTGCCAAGGGATTTTCTAGAACTTGCACCATTTTCTAGTGTCCTTCTTCGACTTCCCTTTACCCTTATTTTCTAGGGTCTTGGACTAGCTATCCTAGGGTTGGACATCCTTTCTATATCCTTTGCACTAGGAGTTAGGACCCCCCCTTAACATACTTTATTTTTTATGAATTTGTAGATACAAACTCTTGCTTGTTCTTTTGCTTGAATTTCTACTCGATTTTGACAACATATCGATAAGAGGCTCTCAATGACGAGATGTCTAGAAACTCCATTTTGTTTTGGATGTATCGGTGTAGAGCCCCACAATATTTTAGGACCATATGGGGCTCAACCTATTTGATACCCAACTTGATGCACAAGGTATGGAAATTATTTTTGAAATCCAACATTGTTTGGCCCCTCTCTTGGCACAAGCATGATCCATCTCGCATATTGTTCATCATAAATTACAACAGGGTAATATTATTCCTTGAGGGAATCAAAAAAATCCTCCCAAGTGGGTTCTAGCCCCAAAATTCTAGACTCATCCCTTACATGTTTCTAAAAGTAATTCTCGCATCAATATATGACATGGGGAAGGGCCTTAAGGATCGTAGAGATGATGTTTTCACTATTGGAAAAATTATGGACAAAGAAATAACCCTCTCGAATATTTAACCATTTTTCCAAACCGTCAAAATATGTATGGCCTTCAAATAAAGGAATTTCAAAGTTAACTTGTACCTTGAAAGGTTTCGAACCTCTGAAGTGATTTTTGGTTGAATTTTTCTCCATCGTTATTTTCATTCATCAAAGGATATGGGAGAAACTATCCATCATCTCATTCCTCTATCGCATGAGGGATTCCTAGAGCAACAATATGAAAGAAAATCCTTTCTCATCATCACTCTTTACTTCCCCCATGGAAGGTCGCTTGGGAATGCAGGAGAAGTTTTCCTCAATAGATACATGCTCAAGACCTAACTCTCTATACCCTAACCTTGTTGGGGACATGCACGGAGGATGAGAAGGAGTAGACCTCTCTGATACCACTGATGTAGATTATTTTAGGAACGATATGAAGGAATATATATATAACAAATATATAACAAGGAATTTACACAGAGATATGGAAAGGAAGATAGTAATACAATAAATATCATATTCTATTAATAACTATTTGAAATACAAAAGACTGTAAAATGCAAAACCACACAAACTAGCTAGAATGGTAGTAACTTATCTTTGAGAAGAGATGTCTCGGCTACACTCATTCACAAGAAGATGATTACAATAAGGTTACAAAGGAATTTTTAACATAAATCATGAATGATAAAGCCCTAAACATTCAAAAACCTAACCCTCGGAGATGAAGCACCAAAATTCATGTGGGCCTCGATAGGGTAAGTTAGTACATCAAATTCCTGAGGTCGTAATTTTTGCATACAATCTTTGTTTTAGGTGAAAAATAGCTCGTTGGAAAGGTATATTCGAGGAATACACGTTTTTTTTCACACTCTAACTATGGTGGGCCAAAAAATCATGACTATTGTGGGACAAAAAAAAAAATTTAGGGCCTTAAAACAGCCCCGGAAATTTAGGACCCGAAAAGCTAGAAAAAAACTGCAAAAATGGAAACTGGGCTTTGAGACAGGGGAATAGGTGGGTGGCCACTGATATCCACCTAGATCAATATTCCTATCATGACATTATTTATCTCTTGTATTATGAACTTGTTGATGGAATCCTGTGACAAATCAATCTAACTCAAGCTATAACAACTATGCCAATCTTTCGTCTACTACACTAGAGTCCGAAAGACTTGTAATCGTTGCAATGTGCAAAATCGACACAATAAATTCAATTAGAATTAACACTTATTTCCCATATTCTAACAAGAAAGGTGTTTTTCCTGTCAAATTGTTTCTTGTAATCCTTTATGCCCATAATATTGCAGGGATCCTTAAGTCCCAATCATCTTTCCCTACATTGAAAATCTTTGTTAGTGCATTTTCTAAAATCTTATTAAAGGATTATACTATCCCATTTACCCGAGGATGGTATGAAATGATCCTATGATGGTGAATTTGAAACTCCTCAGTCAATGTTGCAATCATCTTATTCATGAAGTGTGTCCCTTGATCACTCAGTAAAATGTGTGGCTACCCAAATCTTGTCACTACATTATCAAACATAAATCACGTAGCAGTTTCTGCATTGCAGTCTGTGATTGGTGTTGCTTCTTCCCATCTAGTCAAATAATCTATCACAATGATTATATATCTATCTCTTGATCTCCTGGATAGTGAATTGATTGGTCCTACAAAATATAGCGCCCATTTTTTTAAAGATTGTTTTGTAACCTATGGATGCAAATACATATCATCCCTTATGTATGTCTTTCAAACCCTTTGAAAAACATCACATGCATGGCTATATTCCTTAACTTCCTTGTGAATTGTGGGTCACCATAGCCCTACTCACAAAATATTATGCCCAGACACTTTGCCTGTGTAGTGTCCTATTGGAATACCTTTGTGCACTTATGATAGTATGATTATTCTTTCATTCTCTAACACACATCATCTTAATATCCCATCTACACCTAACTTGTAAAAGTTCCCTGCAATTAGCTGATTAGTTTGTTGCCTTAACCATTAATTATTTCTTTTGTGAAACTATCATGTTTGATAGAGTCATTCATATACTTAAGAATTGCACAATGTCTACGAAGTAGACATCCACCATTCGAACTGAAAATAAATGTGCATCTTGTAAACTATCATCTAGGTTCCTTGCATCCTCTCCTGATAGAATGTTCAATAAGTTATCTGGTCTTGCATTCAATTACCTAGATTAATGATGAATTCAAAGTCATACTCTTGGAAAAATAACAACCATATGCAAATTCTCCCCCCAAACACTGGCTTGTTAACTAAGTATTTTAGTGTGGAATGGTTTGTATACATATTTAAATAAGAACCCAAAAAATAATGTCTAAATTTCTACAGTGCATACACCATTGCTAATCCCTCTTGTTCTGCTATAGTGTAGTTATTTTCTCTTGTTGACAACTTCCCACTTTCAAATTAAATTGGATGGTATGGACAATACTACCTTGTTGAGATAAAAATGCATTGCTGAGATAATATTGCGCCCAAAGCTATGGAAAATGCATCCACATGAACATGCAATTCCTTCTTCCAATATGGGAATATAAAAATTAGCGTAGTCACTGACTTCTTATTTATTGTGTCCAATCCTTTCTGGTAGTCATCATTCCACTAGAATTTAGCTTCTTTCTTTAAAAAAGTCTTGATGGGTGTTATAATCTGTGTGTATCCCTTGATGAACTTCTTGTAGTAGCTTGTATGGCCCAAGGTTTCTCTTAACTATATTACTGATGTAGGTGGTTGTAAGTCCAAAATTAGTGCAATATTGGTAGGATCCACTAGTAATTCTTGCTTACATACCACATGGCCCAACAAAATTCCGAAAGGCACGCAAAAAACACATTTATTCAAAGTCAATGAAATCTGACATTATGTACACCTATCAAACATCAATATCAATACTTATATATGATATTGCATTAGACTAAACACAATCCAATCATCTAAATACACTTCAATGAACTTATAAATAAATTCCTTAAAGGGTGCGACAACTATTCTCGAGAAAATTGTAGGTGTATCCTTCAGCCCAAAAGGCATCACTATGTATTGGTAGCTTCCCCATTATATTTCAAAGGTAGTCCTATGTTTATCTTCCCACACAATGTTTATCTAGTGATATTATACTCTTGGTTGTCTTACATGTATGACCTATACCAAAAATACAAACCATGTATTTGTCAAGTCGCTCGACAAATGGTCGAGCTCTAAGGTGAAAGTCCATTCGTTTTTCAGCCATACATTTGATTTCATTTTCATATCAATGTTTGGCTATAGTTCTAACGCTATACCTTCTTATGTACATGATTCTTTATAACCCTTGGGTGAACTCTGGTTTGAGAGGCCATGGGTGGCAGGTGCTCATTTTATTTTACAAACCCAATAAGTATGTTATCTGAAAGTGATAATGAGTTTGACTCTAAGTTGTCTCCTTCAAGGTTCAAACACAATTAGTTTATCGTGCTTTTGAGGTTTGAATAAAAATGAAAGACTCTTCATACAAAATCTCTATGTATGTGTTTTAATGGGATGAGCTTTGTTTATGGTTACATCTTGGTAAATGGCATACCCATCTCACATTTACGTTTATGGGTTCTCGTTATTTTATTACCAGTGTCGAGTATTAGCACCTCGACCCTAGTGATAGGGTGCATGTTTTATGAATAAATTTCAGCTATATTTTATCATTGTTCACTATTGCCAAATAACCTTGCCATTGCCATTGCCTCTAGGGTTTCAAAATGAAAGCTCTAGAATCTTTTTAAGTCAAAAACTTTGATAGTATTTTTGAATATACATAACCTTTTGGTTTCCTTGGCGTCTAGTTACACAGTATAATACTTAATTGCATAGTATACATAATATTAGTCTATTGGTTTGACACCATACTTTGGTTTCCACTCTACAGTTCTAGATTATAGGTTGTATACATCATTTACTCAGTGTAAATAAATAAAGAGATGTACTTATATTTAAGATACACACCCTTTTGTTATTTGTACAAACCAGATTTTTGTAAGAGATAATCATTACATAAAGAAAAATATATAATATATGCAGATGAAATATATTATTTCTTTATTTTACATAACAAAGTTCTAGATTATAGTTTGTATGCATCATTTACTCAGTGTAAATAAATAAAGAGATGTACTTATATTTAAGATACACACCCTTTTGTTATTTGTACAAACCAGATTTTTGTAAGAGATAATCATTACATAAAGAAAAATATATAATATATGCAGATGAAATATATTATTCCTTTGTTTTACATAACAATGGATTCTTATCCTTCTTCTTGAAAACAACAACCATAAAGGAAATAATCTCTTGAAGGACTAGTATTATATAGAATATATCATACTTTATTTACTTTCTTGTAGCAATACTTGTAAATAATAACTCCTTTCAATGTAGATAACATTCTATTAATACATAGATACTTCTTGATGTAAACAAACCAACAATAATAATCATACATAATATAGATACTTCTTAATGTAAACAAATCAACAATAATAATCATACATAATAAGAATGTATATTGGTTATGACCATAGAGGTTACAAATGTTTTTCAAGGCAACAAAGTTAATAATAAATATAATACAAAATACTCATTTTTAATTATAACCAAACATTATATAAATGTTTCTTTATGCAATAAATCAATAATAAAAAGAACACATAAATATCTATATTGAGTTATAGCTAGTACTGTAGTATTTAGTAATTAATATTTATTATAACTTTTTGTCACTTATTAACAAATAAGAATAAACCAAGGAAACATGTATGAGCATGCTTCAAAATTAAAGAAAAAACTGAGTAGAGAATCAGTTCCTCCAAACCATAGACCTAAACAATCAATATTACTTGTTTCTATCACCCTTGAACCTAAATTATTATTCCATTGGAACTGAAAAATGTACAACCTTTTTCTAGAAAAATTAGAGTTTGATTCTTTCTCAGAACCATCAAACTCAAATTCTCCTCACACGTACTCAACAATGTATTTCCTTTTCATCAAGAAAAATAGCTCATCTAGGTATTTTTCAAGTCATCCTCATCCCCAACCCTAGGGAATCTTCTTTTTCTAACTTTGTCCTAATTTGTTCCCTCACATCTCACATCTTTGGGAGTAGGGTTCAACTTGTCCCATGGAAAATATTTAATCCGGTGCTTTTTATCCTTTTCACACACCCATGGAATAATGATTTACTCTTTGTAATTGGATTTTCTAATCAATTTGTTTGTTTTTAATAAAATAAATTAAAACAATATTTACAAAAATATTTATCGTAATTAATGTTCATGATGATATAATTTTCACATAAGTCTTTTTTGAAAAACTTTCACAACAAAAACCATCAAAATTAAAATTTTATGATCTTCTTCATTATCAGGTCCAAGGTCAAGCAAATTTGTGGCATAGCCAGAGAACTAAGTGCGACTGCGCCACTTGCGAACTAGAAGATATGAAAATGAAATTGGGGCACTAGAAACAAGAAATTGAAGCTCTCATATAAACCCAAGAACAACTCATAAAAAATTTGTATGATAACAAGGAGCGACCTGATCAGGAAATGACAACTATTTTCAGAAGAGTCAACAAGAAAACCTAGCAAATTCATGAATTGGAAAGGGAGGGGAAATGATGACAAAATTTCACTCAAACTCAACAGGGTACCATTCCATTAGTTGGTTCTCAGACATCTTTTGAAGTGGAGAAACCCACAACAAATCTCCATAAAAAAATGCAAGTCCAAGTGGATATAGAATCAAATTAAATTAGCCAGGTTTTTTAGCTTAGAAACACTATGTTAATCATGCTTTTAAGAATACTCCTTGAGGTGTAGGAAAGTTGGTGACAGAGTGTGTTGTTAAGGGACTATGTGATGTTAAGTCACCGGTTCGAAACCTTTGGGGATAAAAAATCCATCCATGTTAAGGGTTGGTGTGGCTCAGGCCGGGTGCGATCCTCGGGTGATTTTCATGTCTTAGATGCCCCTGAGTCGTAGTTTCTCAAGCCACAGGCTAGTCCCATAGGTCACGGACAAACTAGCAAAAAAAAAGATCATGCGTTTAAGAGTAATGCTTAGGACTATGAGAAATTTATCTCCTCCTCTATTGGACAATATGCCTAATATAAATCGTATGTACTCTATGATTGGTTTTAAATCTGCTACAACCTTCTTTTAATACAAATGCATTACTCATTTTTGTTAAAATCTCTCTCTCTCTCTCTCTCTCTCTCTCTCTCTCTCTCTCTCTCTCTATATATATATATATATATATATATATATATATATACGAATTTGATGTAATTTGTAAGGATTCAACTTCATGTTATGAATATTATGAATACGGAAAATTAAATTATTTGTAACAACTTTAGAGGATTCAAATATGAAATTATTTAATATATATCTTCATGGGAAAAAATGGGAAAATATGAAAGAGTTATTACTTAACAAATATGAACACTATTGCAAAGGTATCCATCTTGAATAAAAATTGTGTGTTCTTCCTTATGTTACCTAGATAGATGTTTTATAATTCATGGTGTGGCTTAAAATCCCTACCTCATGTGGGTTAACATTGTATGTAGATGACTCTTAGAGAAAATTTTCCATAAATATGTTATGTTAAAGTAAATTACATGTTAGGGAGGATATTGTAGTATTAGTGATATCAAACATGTCCCTGAGATAAGGTTGCTTGGAGGGGGAGGTCTAGGTTAGGAATATACATAGTAACAGAGAACCCTCTCAATGAGATATACCTATTGTTTTTTTTTTTTTATCTTTAACAGAGTCAATACTAGTCTTAAGGAATCCACTATTCTCAAAATAATTGGCTTGGTAACCCATAATAAACTTGGCTTATAATTTATGAAGAAAACAAAGAGAAACCTTCACAATATTGTAGGGAGGTTTATCAGATACCATAAATAACATATCCATTCAATTGTCTTTCAGTGCATGAAATGTGCACTAGTAGATGAAATGACACTTATTTCTCATATCAATGACTTGGATAGTTCAAGGGTCAATAAACAGTTGGAAAATCATCTATTTGGCTATATGTAGATATTTTACCTCTTCCTTGCTGATGTCGATTGAGTAGTATTATCTCTTCCTATCATTATATTTTGATATATACGACAATTGGTCATGGGCATGGTTAATTGAAGTAGTAATAGTGTCTAGCAAAATGGCCAAGTAAAATGATATGGCTCTCTAATATTATTTTGCTTACCAATCAGATTTCTAATGTCATCTAATCATAGATTAATTTCTATAACTCTGATAGAGGTGGTTAGGGTTATGATTTGATTTTGAATCAAAGTGCTACTCCATCTTAGTGGAATAACTACTAATTTAAACCATAAAAAAATATACATTTTAAAATTCTATAAATTTATATAATAAAAAAAATGTAAAAAGTGATTTGGAATAAAATAAAATCTATTCTAATATCAAATATCCTATGTAAAAAATGTTGAGTAATAATAATGCTAACCTTTGTCCTGCTTGTCCTCATTAAGTTTGGGCTTAATCATCATTTAGACATAAACACGAGTTGAATAAAATAGGGAAAAGAGGACAAACTCGAGAAGGTAAAACAAATTTTTAAAAAAGTGATCAAATATTTTTTCAAATTATGTTGACATGGATGTACATACATTATTAATGTATGAACAGTTTAGAAATGTGCACATAATTTTAATGTCTGACATGTTTTTAACATATAAAAAACATGGGAAAATTTATCATATAAATGTTTAACAAAGGTTAATGATATTTAAATAAGAACCTCTAGATGTTTCTAGAGAGCATGCATCGAAATTTACAATGAATGTGGATTCCTCTTACAACGCTTTTAGGAAACGACTTTATACACCCACCCATATACAATAAGATAATGAAGGTTAGTGGTCCTAGCAAAATATACACTATGATCAAACTAGAGGAAGAAAATAGTATAATATATAACCATATTTTGTTGAGACAAATGGTTACAAAGGACATAACATAGAAAAATATATCATGTAAATGATGGTTCGAAGTTATGAGACACGCAATGTACTCGAATATGCATGAAAAATTATAGAAATGGGCTTTAAAAATAAAGTTCTCTACAAAAACAATAATAACGATATAAAGTTAACTTCATTTTCTAAAGATATAAAGTCAACTCCAACTTCTAAATCATTTTTATATTACAACTTTTAAAAAATTACTCATTTTAAATAAACAAAAATATAAAAGATTAGTAAAGAAATATTAAATAAATTGTTTTATCTATAAGAACTAAAAATGTATTGACTTTCACCGCAGAACTTTAATATTTGTATTTCAAATATAATTTAGTTATTCATCTCGTTACAAATATACAATTTCTAATTAATCTAATCAATTTCTCATAATAAATTAGCATTAAACATATTGAAAAGAAAAGCACAAATCATTGAAAACATTCGAATCTTTCATGTCCTTTTATACAATTATATCGTGATATTATTGAATAATTATACAAAATAAAGTAATATGAATAATGATACTACCTTACCATAAAAGTCACATTATAAGATGGTCTTTTATAATTTATTATTAAATTTTATATTTATATTAAAATAATAAATATAATATTATAAAATGTTAATGTCAATATTCTTTATTGGTAATTATAAATTAGTTATATGGGGTGGCAGGTGCAGGAGGGGTGTTACAGGGTTTTGGAGGAAAAATGAAATTGACCTTCTCCTAGAGTCTTGGTCATGGATCGAATAATCAAGATGAGGCATACACTTGATTTCATGGCCTCATCATCACCAAAGATCAAGGCATGCATATTCTCACTATTCTCGGGGATTCAAAAAATACCATCAGAGACCTTTGTCTCAACACCCTCCCCATGGATGCGAAATTGTGTTCTATCTACATTAGTATCTTGAGCCTACTCCTGGATTTTATTCGAGTGGAATCGTGGCACATTCTCCGACACTTAAACATCGTAAAGACCTCCATGCCAACCTTTGTTCTAATGGTCAAGCTAAGTCTCTACATTTGAATGATTCTTGGTCCCTTTGTCCCATACTCTAGCCCTTGTTTCTCCTTAGCCCCTTACCCATGCCCTTGTTCCCCTATGTCGTTGTCCTTTTGGATCACTAGTGTCTTCCTCTCTATCTCTCTCTTGATCCACTTGTCATTCCCTCTGCACTTTGGATATTTAAATATCATTCCTTCACCCCTCTTTCTCCAATTTTCTTCTTATAACCTTTACTCTTGGCTTGTGCCCTCGCCCTATCACTTTCTCCTTGATTTCACCTCTGATCTCTTTCATCATTGCCCAAAGTAGTGGTGTTCGTAGATGGGAAATTCCTTCCCTCTTCGACACTTATTTAGTTTGGACCTTGGATTCACTTGTTTTTCTCTCCACTTTTATCATGAAAACAAGACCCTCCAAATATTCTTCCCTATCTCTACTACTACCCACGCAAAAAATAATCAACGATCTCATAGTTATAACTTGCTTTCACTTTGGTTAGTCTATGTGGGATTGAAGGCCTTATTTTCCAAGCCTGGCCTTATTTTCCAAGCCTACATCTGTCATCCTCAGAAATCATGTCAATTTATGGTGTTGGAAGTGGAAGCATTGGAAATTAGTGGTATTGTCCTCTCGATAGTGCAATGTTCATCACTACTTACTCAACTATCCATTCACTTCTAATTTGTATACCTCTGAGCTTGTCACTCATTCCATTCTTAGAGACATTGAGTTCCTTCCTTCTCTAGGATCTCTTATCATCAGTCTGAATATGGATAACATTCGAAAAGGAATGAGCTTGTGATTGGATAGAATTGAGCAAGATATTGAAGACCTTTGAAAATTCATGCAAATAATAAAAAAAAGGTTAAGCATCCTTTATGCGCGGGTCTTGGATATGATTTAACTTTCTCTTCAACTTAGACGATCACTTTGAAGTCTTCAGGATGAAGGAAATGCCATTTGAATCCAATTGGAAAGTGTGCAGACCTGCATGTCTCTTCAAGGAAGAAAGAAGAAGGATTCAACCAGATTTGAGGTAGGTTCATCTTGTGTCTTATATGGTCTTCTTCCATACCTTAATTACTTTCCTCTCACGAAATAAAAGGCTATCTCGGCCTAAAAATACAACTTTCCTCCACAAATGTAATGCAATGTTTAATTTGGTTTTGTCCATGCACGTTTTTTAGAGTTTTCAATGTAAGACGTTTTTAGTCTGATTATGTATATAAGTCTTTACTATGGTATGTTTTGAAAACCTCGATCCATCGGATTATTCTGTGGTGATTCCTAGTAAGTTTTGGAATATCTATGTACATTTTATTGACTCTTGGGTAGCTTTTATTTTAATATAAATTTACCAGTTTTGGTAAAAAAAAATTATAAATTGGTTATAAATATGATGATGATGATTAATGTTCATTGAAATTAGAATTGGTTTATCGAACCTTAGGAAAGGTAAGAGATTACTTAGGTTTATTTAAAATATTATTGATATTCTTAAAATATATTGAGAGAAGCATTCCAAGATCACCATAGTTTTTTTTACTTAGGAGGTTAGGAAGGTCATTATTGTGAAAAAAAAATTTAAATTGTGATCAAGTTTGGGTATAACAAGGGCACTCTAAGAGAAATTTATTTTCATATTCAACCCTCTTAGTTTCACACAGATGAGAGATTCTTTCATCCCATGATGTTTTGGGAATTGTCTAAGTCTCATGGTGTTTTTGGTATTGTCCAATGCCTAATTTCACTATGTAGATTGTGCTAGGAGTTGGTTCATATTTTAGCAATGTTGGTTTTCTTCTTTGTGTTAGTCATAACTGAGAGATACTTTTGATATTCTAGAAGTCATAACTGAGAGATACTTTTGATATTCTAGATTAGGGTTGACCACCTCCTTGTAGTATATTATCTGCATTTTATCTTCCAATTATTTATTATTCCATAGCTTCTCTTTAAATATGGATGTAACACCCCAGTTGTAACCCTTATGAACTATAATACTTCATATACATTAATAAAATACATTGTTGGTTGCAAGATGGACAAGGGAAAAAGAGATCAAGGGCTATGATTCCACGAGAGAGGGGGCTTAAGGGACTAAGTCCTTTTATTATATTTTATTTACCCATAATTGATTTTATGGAGAAAATGGGTTACGTGATCTTCTTGGGAGGAAGGCCATGTGGTTCTTGTTTTCATGTAATTATATAAAAATCCCTTGTGGGTTATTTTTGGGTTTTTTTTTTATTCTTCTTCTTCTTCACTCACCCACTCATTGTTCAAGGTTCACTTCTTCTTATTAATTCATTATTACACCCTCCTCACACTTGTTGAATTTGTGTGCTCTTGGGAGGAGCATGGAAATGAATGGTTCGAGGAGAAGAGCCATTGCTAGATGGCGGTAATAAATTAGTGATCATTCTGGGAGGGAATGGATGCATGTATGCATGATATTGATGGCAGTTTAGAAAGAATTGTCCACAACTGATAATCCTTGGAGTTTCCAGTAGGTATATTTCTTGACCAGTAGCACTGGAGCCCTGAAGAGAAATGGAATAGTCTAAGGGACTACATGGCAGGGAAAGGTGTTCATTTCTTTGGGTTGTGTAGGATGAGGGGGAAAGAGAGATGGAAATTCAGATTTATTGTGTGGTTAGGAAACCTAAGAGTTAGTTAGTCAACTGTTGTGTGTTTTAGATTTGGCCTAGGACCCATCCTTGTGGATTCTTAACCCTAGATCGGGAGTGACTTTCTATTGAGAGTAAAAGAATAGAAGTTTATATGGTTGGGAGGAATGTCCTTGGTCTGCAGCCAATTGGTGAATGTTTTCTTGAAAAGATAAGTGCTCTCTGTGTTTTATGTATAATGTATATTCTATTGTGTATTTAGTTATCTCTCCGATATGTATTTATAATGTGCATGATTGTTGGTTATTTTCTATGCATGGCACATTGTTTATTTCTTTTGTGTTGTAGCATGGATCTTGAATAATGAATGTGAGTCTTTCATGCTTGATTTTCGGATTAAATGTTGTTAGAATTTGAAATCAGTTCAGAAGTGGATTTTTGGAGTAGCGTCACCAACCTGTGGGTGGTTGGGTACGTTATGGATTGGTACATGTCCAGCCTGTGGCCAAGGATGATTTTAAGGATGAAAATTTAGATTAAAATGTATAAACATGGGATAATCTTACTAGTCCTTAATATGCAAAATGTAAAATGTTTGGCGATATTTTTGTAAAAATATTCAAATTTTGAAGTATTTTATATAGCTTCTATATCATTTTAGTGATTTTTAAGATAAAAATAAATTTATTCTATGGAATTTAGGAAAATCATTTTTAGAGAAAATGGAAATTAGCGAATATTGTTTTGGGAAAAATCATGGAAAATTAGCCCATTTGCGAAATTTAGCCCCTAAAATAATCTATGCCTATGGATGGATGCGTACGTTACAATGGATGTAATGATATCTTTAATATTATTGATATTCTACAAAATGGAATCTTCATGTATTTCCCAATGATTTGACTAAGACTTAGCATCCTGATGCCACACTCACTTGAGTTTTTGGTGGTTTTGATTAGAGTTTGAAGCATTTTGGAGAGCCTTTTACTCTCCATGTTGTTGATATTTCTATTGTAAAATAAGTACATCATCATTGTTCTGCACTCAGTGGAGGAAAGACTCACTTCTATGAGGAGGATATAATATGGAGCATTTCCTTTAATTTTGAGATTATAAGTTATAAAATTATTTTTTACCTTCTATCTCTCTTTCTCCAAGATTTTGTAGAGATATTTCTTCTCCAAAATTCACTTCTTTATAAGATAATAGGAGTTGTGAGAGTATAAGAGGAATTTTTAATTCTCCCATAGGTAAAGGTCTACTAATTTACACTTTTTTTCAAGTTTATAATAAGTTTTTTACCCTCGTTTTATCTTTTTCTCAACATTGAATTTCCAATTGAGCTTGTGAGAGATATTGATTCCAAGATATTTGTAAGAAATCACTTCTACCAAGCTATTGTTGTATTAGAAAAGAGTTTCATAGGATATATTTTTGGATTTGATTAGCATAACCTTCATTTTGTTAGTGTTCACAATCATACCCATACTAGAGAAGAAGTCCTTGAGGATTCTTAGAACCTTACCAAGGTCATAGGGATTCCTTTCAATCATAACATTATCATTAGAATAAATAAAAAGAATGATGAATATACCAATGAGAGTCGAGCTAGTGCAACTAGTATCTTCCTACCAGTATTCGAACTTATCAATGTATATTCCAAAGAGGGTATGGGATTGCGAACAACCTTGCTTGACTTCTGTATTGTAATTAATTTATTTAAGTCATCCCTTAATTTTCATAAACATGTAGATAACATTGTCCTATATCCTTACTATAGTAGCTCTCAACTTCGAACGAACTTTTATCTCTTCTAACCTAGTCCAAAGGTTACTCCTCAGCACTATGTCAAAATATTCTATAAGATCATCAAAACAACAAAGAACACTGGTTTTATTATTGTGACATTTCTCTATAATGAACATAAATGTAATAATATGGTCCATAGTTGAATGATAGCCTCTAAAGATAGATTCTCCTTTAATAATTTTTCATGGCTTTGAAGCCTTATGTTGATCTTATTTTCTAGAATACTTCCATAAATCTTGGCTAATAGAGAGCCAGTTAGAATGGTCCTATAATTTGAGGTATTACTTTTATCCCCACTTTTAAATATATAATCAATTAGGGTATGAGTCCATGGTTTATGGAATATTTGCTTGATTGCTAAATTGAAGAGTTTGTGTATGTGAGGCATGAGAATAGGCCCTCCAATTTTTAAGAGTTCAACTTGGCAGTCTTCGATGTCCTTAGCTTTCCCTTTTACTAGCCATTTAATCCCAAAATTTATGTCTTATATAGAAAACACTTCAGCATATATATAGATATTTGGAATGTTGTCTACATCAATAGGAGATTCACAGATATAATATAATATAATATAGTATTATAAAATTATTAAAATAAATTGTAAGTATACAATATAATATTATAAATTTATTAAATTTTTCATTGATAAATATACAAGTTGAAAGTAAAACTAATATTATGAATAATTCTATATGGGTTTTAATTAATTTTTTAAAATAATTATTAGTAATACAATATTATTATTTATAAAAATTAAATAATAATAAATATTTTTTTGATATATAAGATACATTAATATTTATGATTTCTTAAATAATGAATGTTTTAAAATTCTAATAATCAAGAAAAATAAATTAATAATATTTGTGATTTATTAAAAGGAAAGGAAATTTATATCATTAATATAAATTAATACACAATGTTACATAAATTACTAAAGCTTTTGTCTTATAGCGAGTATTTCTTCGAAAATTAACATATTATAGAACTTACATCTCCTTTTCCAAAATTCTACATTGTCTAAAATAAACTTTTATTAAGAAATTGCCCCAATAAAAACACAATTTTAAATTACATTAATTGTCAATTGATTCATACTCTGCGACGTCTTACGCTCCACTTTGGAGTGGATATTCTTCTTGTATATCCATTACCAGACCCCCCTAGTCTTCCTGTGAATTTTGATGGCGAGAAGAAATTGACACTTGGTTGATGGATATTGACTGAATATGCTATGGTTGTAATATACTTTATGTATATTAAAATGATAATTAATTACTAATTAAATTAGTAATGTAATAATTATATTTTTAATGTAAAGTCGTGTTTTTTTATCTAAAATATGTGATTCTACTCATTTATGTGTATTTATACACATTGGTGTACATTTTTTTTTTTTTTTGTTTGTTAAT
>JASDQU010738169.1:102785-113338 GCA_032191745.1 Picea mariana
TCTGGTTACCAAAAGTGACTAAAATTGACCATGTTGATCAGCAATGTTTCACTATGGTTAACAATAGCTAAAAAGATTATCTTTAATGTTCAATACCTTCTACATTAAAAATTCAATGCTACCACTAAAATATATATTGATTTTAATTTTTAAAAACCAACTTACAACTCAAAAACAATGGTTAACCAAATGTTGTATTTAGATATAACTTAGCGTGTGATGAAGTTATAATCATCCATAATATATTTTTAGCGTAAGCTATATCTTAATTTGAATAAGCTATACCTAAATCTATATCTTGTTTTGAAGAGTGAGAAAAAAATATAAGGAGAAAGACCATGTGTTACTATCCAAATAAATCTTTTTGACTCATTTTACCCAAAGTTTTATACCAATATAATCAACTTATTGTCTTATTGTATCCAAAGTTTTATACAAATCTAGCAATCTAACCAAGTTATTAGTATTAATTAATTGACAAAACTTATGAGTCTTTGAATCCAATGTTTTATCCCAATCTAACCAGGTTATTGACTCAAAGTTTTATACCAATCTAACCAAGTTTTTTTTTTTTGTTTGTTAATTTGTGCGGGACCTGTTGGCTACGCGATTAACCTGTGGCTTGAGAAACCGCGACTCAGGGGCATCTAAGCCGTCAAAATCACCCGGGGATCGCACCCGGCCTGAGCCACACCAACCCTTAACATGGTTGGATTTTTTGTCCCCACAGGTTTCGAACCGGTGACTTTAACATCACGGAGTGCTTAACAACACACTCCGTCATCGACTGTCCTACACCTCGGGGACCACATTGGTGTACATTGAATAGGATATATAATAATAAATTTATTAAATATTAAATATATATTTCATATATATCTAGTTTTATGCTTCCAATTGGTATCAGAGCGAAATCTTGGTGAAAGCCAAAGCACATGCATTCAACATGGAAAAAATCATTCTTAAAAACATGAAAATTAAAACCATTATTGAAAATATGAGCAACACTCTCGAAGAAATGAATAATTCTATGAATGAAATAATGGAAGAAAAATTAGAGAAGGCATTATTGGTGTACTTAAAGGAGAGGAGTTTCAACCAAAACCAAATCTCGCTTCAAGAAGAACAACAAAAGAATCCCTCCATCATCAAGATGGACCCCGAGGTCACCAAGATAATTCTGTCATCTTCCTTACTCTGCAACCATAATGCTCCTAGTGACAAGTCTATTGAAGTGGAAAAAGCTCATAGTGTTAGCACTCTGTAAATTTCTTCAGTTGATAAAACAAACAACAGAGGTAACCTACAAACCACTTTAGATTTGGGTACTAGCCTTCGTAGCTCATAGAGGGCTCTCTCCTATCACTTGGTCTTTAATAGATGAGTTTTCTTTAACAAATCACTAGCTAGGCTTTGTTGTTTTGACGGGTTTTTTATAATTTTGCTAGCAAGGAAGGGGAGGGACACTTAGGGCTATGGAATCAAACTTCAAAAAACGAATGGAAGTATTGGCTGGTTGGTAGAACTCTCTAGAAGATAAAGGCTAAACGAGGTGATAAATATGAGTTATAAATTATAATTTGCAGAGTGTTAGAAGAAAGGAAAAACATATAATTGTATCAGAGCATTAAATAAATGAATTCTAACTTAGTTAGGAAGAACTTAACATAGTTTAAATTAATTCAACCGAGAGCATCACAAGATGAATTCTAGGCCTTTAACTATCCAATTTAAATAGAAGACAGTGAAAATGGAATTTAAGAACACAAAAAATACATATGAATAAAGAAGACGAAACTTAGACCACCACCATTAGAATACTTTCATGGAAATTTTAGGACATCTACATGTGCATTCTATTCAGCGTCATAAAATTAACTTCAAGATCCAAATAGCTAAAAATGTGCCCTTGCACTTCTACTAATCCCTAATACATTTGGAACTCCTAATATTTATACAAGTTGAGTTCCTTCAGCTTGAAATCAGTTACAATGATTAAAATGAAATGTTTTGGTTTTGAAATCGATTACAATGATTACAAAGAAACATTTCAGTTTTGAAACTGATTACAATGATCAACAAGAAACCATTTCTTGATCCAGATTCTGGCTCCTCTGCAATTTCAGTATCTTTCTTCACCAATTGTTCTGCACTGTTCTTCCATGTGATATGCTATCTTTAATGACATATGGACATCATCTACTAGGTCCTGGAAAACTGCATTTTTTCTTACCCAACCTAATTATTTTCTTCCATTGAAAGTTAGAAGGAATATCATAATCTGTCATTTCATTTATTAGAATTTCCAAGTCAATGCAAGAAGCATAAGACATGACTGGCAACCTAAGATTGATTTCTTTGAACAGATTCAAAATTTCAAAGTCTATAAGCATATGCTCAACTACATATTTTCCTCCAGGGTTTCGAACTTGGAATGATCCATTATGCACTGATTCAAACGAGCATTGTGTTCTTCTAGGTCATACAACTTTCCCTTTCCATCCCAAAATGGTGGAAGTCCTTTGATAAAGAAATCTTCAAACAAATCTTTGAACTCCTGTACAATTTCTTTCATTTGTGTTGCCTTAGTTTGGAATGATTTCAACAAGTTATGTTCAATAACCCTCATGGCCTAGATAATTAATGTAGTTATTTCTTTAACCCCAATAGTCTGAAGGTCTCCAGTAGGAACAATGTTGATTAGATTTATGGCATTCTGAGCCCATTCTGATGGTTTCTTTGCTAAAGTTTCATTCACAACAGTGCACCCGCTTCTGGTTGTGATGGCTATACTGTATTTATCATTAATGAAATTCAAATATACTCTGAACTTGGCAACTTCAACAACTATAGAGTCCCAGATAATATGCTTGGCTCCCTGCAACAAGCCTTTTCCTTTTAACCTCGTCTTCAATTTGTTTATTCTTTCTTGCAAGAATTCATTCTCCTTTTGAAATTGAGTTATCCTTTCATCCTTTGCCTACATTTCATGTTTCAATTTATGTATGCATCATTTCAACCCTTTGATTTCTCCTTCTTTCATGCTAACTTGTGACATATCCTAGACAAGTCCTTCATTGCTTGACCCAACTTCTTCAGTAGGACCTAAAACTACAACCTTGTTTAGAAATTTTTCCTATTCTTGTTACCACTTCACCTTTTCTTGTTCTACTTGCAACACCCTAGCCTTGTAGTCCAATGTCTCTTGATGAAGTGTTTCCTTTTCATGTTCTAGAAAAACCAATTATGTTGTTTGTGGATTATCTATAGCAGACATTTTAAATTTCTTTTTCAAACTTTGAATTAATTTGTCTTTCTCATCCAATGAGGATTTCAACCCTTCGGGGCCTTCAGATTCCAACCTCTTGGCCTGAGTCTTCCAAGCTCTACTAGATTCCTTTTCCCTCCTCAATTGTCCTTCCAATTTCATTGCATAAGATGATAGTTTTGAATTCTTCAAGCTTAAATTCAAGTAATCAGAATACAACATATCATTGGTATGCTTATGGAATTTGACCTTGCCTGGAGCACTTATGTTGTCATATCCTATCTTTATCTCAAAGAATTTGTCTTCATCTGCAACTACAATGTTAAAGGTCCTATTTTCAAGGTCTCTTACTATGAACAAAGAATATTTATGCTAAGAAATATTTTCCAGTTCATGGACTAAATCCCTCATCTCACCCAGGGTTGTGTTTCCCTTCTCAGCATGTTGTTTTTCCATATCTTCTCTAGATTGAGAAACCACCTTAGATGTTTTATAAAAGATGTATTTATTGTTGCTAAAGGTTATTTAGCCACCTTCACTTTGGATTTTACTTTCCTTTTAAACCTCTAAATTTCTAGTACCATTTTCCACCATATCTAAATTTACTTGTTCTCTGGGTTCTTCTTCTTCTAAATCCACAATCTGTGTTGGCTGTGAAAATTTCATGTTCTTAGGAATAGTTTTTTTATCATTGATTCCCATGGCTTCTAAACTGCTTCTCTTTCTACAAAACATTATCTTAGGAACTTTTTTTATCAGTTTCTTAGAAGATGGTTGTGTTTGACTTTGTTGCAGGGTTTCCTCCACTGATTGTATTTGAATTGGTTGCAAGATTGATTCCATATCAACACATACTTCTATATTTGACAGTTTATCAAAACCTTCAACTTATTCATGCTCATAAGGGGCCTATTTGTTCATCAATATTCTCTTGGATGTTATTTGGTGTGGATCATACCTACTTCCCTGCAATTTTTCAAAACCAAACTCTTTGAGCTTTGCTTGAACCTGAGATAAGCATGATCTGGATTTGACAATGAAGGGACCAATGATAAAAGGGAACTTAAGGGTTGAGGATTTGTGCAACTTTAGGGAATGCTTTGTCTTGGATATAATTCTCTTTTTGATGAATTCAAGGGAAAAGATTCTAGGAGTCATAAAAATGGGAAATAGGTAAGGGGATTCATGGCAACCATAAGCCCAGATTACTATTGAGTGCATGAATAATACCCAATCCCCCACTTTGTTCTCTAGATTTGGTTGTAGATAGCTCTTCATGTCATCCAAAATTCTAGGTAGGATGGTATTGAAAATCAAACTGCAAAATCTAGACATGACTTTGTTTATGAAGATAACTAATGTAATCCTTTTACATTTAGTTGAAACAAATGCTTCTTTAGGAAATTCTCTCTTGTTGGTTTCCAGAAAATTCTCAACAGATAGGTGTAGTATTTGAAATGTCTTAGAGAGAAAAAAATCACTATATTTTTATGGATATTATCAGCTAGGAATTGATCAAAACTGATACGGAGTGATAGAACAGACTCTGACTTAAAAAAGGTCAAAAGAAAACTGAGCATGACTTGAACCACATATTTTTCATTGTATAGACCTAAAACTTGACTCAACAGGGAGTAGACCCATTGGACTTCAATGACCATTATATTTACATTCATAGGCAATGACAAACCTACTGAAAAATGTTCAAGATTGATAATTGTCAGCAAAAAGAGATCTTAGAACTCTGATGAACATTCTCTATATACCCTAATGATATTTTCTTCATTGAAAGGTTCAAAAATTGTGGAAAAGGACTCTGGTATACTGATTGACTCTCAAATTGATAAACTCTCTACCCTAGACAAGACCTCAGGCCCTCGTTTATTCACAATGACTCTTTCTTCATGGGAATATTGTTCAACACACCAACCTATAAATTTGGGAAATGAGAAAGAAATTTTGACAGCATAAGGGACTGTGGTGGACTGGATTGCTTGAAGGAACAATATACATCTTCCTACTTTATCGAATAGGTTGTTCCCGGACACAGAGATATGAGAAATAGGGATTTCGGTATCAAAAAAATTTGAATCTCGATCAATTAGGGCTTCTTCATTTGCCATTGGATCTTGTTTTGTTACTGAGGTTATGATAGGATCCATGGTCATGATGAAAAATACCTAAAAACAAGTGTCAATGGTGTGCAATTGGTGTATTGTTGAGTTGTAGGTGAAAGACAGTGGTCATGCCAAGGTTTTAATGGTCCAACATTCAAAATAAAATAAAATAAATGACAAAAATCCCTTTTGTACTTTTCCACTTTCCTAGGGTGTGGGAGAGTCATTTGAGGCAACCCGCTTTTCATCTTGAAATCCACCTAGTGACACCATGTAACCCCGAGAGAAAACCATGGTTTAAATTTCAGGACCGCTCTCCAAAATTAAACCCCGCGCAGCTTCGCCCCCCAAAATCATCCTCGACCATTGATCTTGAGAACTCATGATCCATGATGCATCGAGCCCCATCAATTTAGCGCTCCTTCCAGCTTTAGACCTTCCTTGTCATATTTAGCTCTTTTTCTAGTTTATCAGGCTTCTAGACCAATTTAGCATTCCGCTAGATTCTGAAATTTTGATTTCACATAAAAATAGAATGTGACTAACATGGGCTCCAACTGGGGATTCTATCATCCTAGGAAGGTAGAAAAGAACAACATACCAAGTTCTCATCCTTTGGGATTTATTTCACTCATGCAAATAAATCAATCAACAACTAATTCACGAAACTTTTTTCACATAACTCTAGTAATACTCGTCATAAACTTAGGGCCTTCGCTTCAGTATTCAATTTATGTTGATTTTATTTCAAGCAAGGACTTGATTGGACTTTGGGGATGGTCAAGAATGAGGTCAAGATACAAACTGCAAAAAGGATGACTCAAGTTGAGTAAAAATTCCATTGGACAATAGCACGAAGATGATTAGACTCAGGAAGCATGACATTGATATAAGTTCACGATGCAGGAGGCAACACAAACTCTCCATGTGTTTGGAAGGATAACCAAACAGAGGAGGACATAGCTCTATGTAGCAAGAACAACTTCCTAAGGTCATATTAAATCCCAAATATTGAAGAAAAAATGGAAGGGTGTGCTTTTTCCAAGGGCGACAAATTGTCTTTCCATAAAAAGAAAATATATTTCACGTCCTCTTTTGGGGGTATTTTTTATTTTTTTTGTCTTTTTCAATATTAAAGAGCTTGAAAAATAATAAAATAATGCTACGTTACAAAGGAGGAAAGAGTGTTGCAAGCATACTAGTTTCAAGCGCAAGGAACATACTAATGCTCATAGCAAGGAGACATGTGCAGGAAAAGGACACTCGGGGAAAATTCCTCCATGGGTCAAGGTGTCAGGTCGTAGAGGCAAAGTGCTACACGAATTGCATATAAGGCATGCTTCAAAGGTTCAGTTGAAAGAAACATGGATCTGACATTAGGCTAAAGACGCATATATGAAAATGCAATAAGCAGGACACAATGAAACCCCCTTCCATGTATTTTTCACTAGCCCAGAGAAGGTAATCTGGGTGGTTTTTTCATGTTTAGAGAGTCTGAAAAAACGTAAAAGAAGACTCCATTGGGGTACCTTTTTCGAAAATAGTCTATTCGGTTCTAAAAAGAGATAAAATAACACCGAAAAGATGTCTATTAAGAACCATTTTAATGAGTGTGACACAGACAGGATCACTCGACAATATTCTCAATTTTAAGCAGTCTAAAAATAGATTAACTATGGACTCCGTATAGTATGTTATTTTGGAACAATTAACGAGTGTGAAGGAACAAGGTCGCTCGACGATCTTTTCAATTTTAAGGAGTCTGAAAAGAGATTAACTATGGACTTTGTGGTGGTTCCTTTTTTGTAAATTTAGTCCCTCGGGCCCAAAAAAGGCTTAAACTTATAGTTCAGAATACTCTTCTAGCGAACCAGAGTTCCTACAGTACACCTTTGTTTGTACAATTGACCATTCAGACTGAAAAAGGGGTAAACTACCACCAGACAGATGTGCCTTCAAATTTTAGTTTGGTGAGCATGAAGGACAATAGGATCGCTCGACAATCTTTTCATGTTTAAAGAGACTAAAAAGGGCTTAAAAGAAGACTCTTTTTCTGGGAGTCTCGAGGGTGAGGCCAATAGTTATGACACATCAAATGTATGAGGCTCAATCTCATAATCAGGACAAGACTAACAAGGAATCCCGGACCTAAAGTAGGCATGGACTCCAAAATGCAACCAGGATCTACCTAGGGCATCCATGTAAATGTAGGCTCTACCACTTTACCAAGACACTTCTCAATCAACAATGATGTTTATGTACCATAGTTCGGCAGGATCGACCCTATGGAAAAGAGAAAAAGACAACGAGATGCAGAAAGTGGAGGTGGAATCCTAAATTAAATGCAAAATGTTGGAAAATACGACTTTTTCCAAAGGACCTTTAAAAGTGATGCATCTCCAAAGAAAATTCGAAACCAAAAGTAAAGTGTATCGTAACATCCAATGAAAAAACTGGAGAACCATACTAGATGATTTTCAAGCCAGAAAAAATGACAAAAGGATTCAAAAAATTGGCAAAAAAGGCCAAGAAAGTCTAAAAAAGTATATAAATAGAAGCTGACAATTCATTTTCACCATTGCAAATTGAGAATTAATCAAAAAGCTAAGAAGACCCCTTTGCTACAAAAGTTGATTGTGGGAGATTCAGAGGATGAAATGAGCTTCTGCTTAGACCAAGTAAGTACAAATCAACCCCTCTTGAATTTCTATACTTCCTTTATGCATTTATTTTAGTTTTTTCGGGGGGGAAGCCTCCTGAAAAAGGGTTGCTTTACATGTATGCAGGTTGTCTAGGGACATATCGCGTATGCCCATAGGCAGAAAATAATCTTTCCATGTGTATACGCAATTGTGTCCAAGACAGCCTGTGTACACCCTCAATAACATAGAAAAAATGAAAAACAAGAGTTAACTCTCCCTTTGAACTTGTCATTTGACAGGATGTATGTCCACTGGAGAGAGAGGGAGCATGAAGACATTGATATTTTGGTCAAAGAGGACCCTACTATTGTCGTCGAATTGAAACAATGCGGGTTATGGAAGTTCTTCTAGTGTCCACTCATGACAACACAACCAAAGTTGTTGAATGCCTTGGTGGAATATTGACACCCCGACGATGAGGCATTTATTCTCTAGGGGAAGTCATTGACTCCAATGACTAAGGATATTTACTTTCTGACTGGCCTCTTGAGGAGAGGGGAACCGGTCAACTTGTGTTTTTTTCCCCTAGGCCTCATAACATTGTCAAGTTGATCGGACTACATTGCGAGGTCAACACTGAGAAACTAGGTTTTGAGGTGCCAATCCACAAGATCACAAACCTATCATTGAAAGTGATAGTTTTACTCATTGGGTGTATCACTAGATCTGTAGCCTTACATCAGGCCTCTCGGGTGCACATGTATTGTGCAGTGCAGTGCTTAAATGCACGAGTGTTTGACAGGAGCATGACCATGCTTGACTGCATGAAGAGACAACTTACAGAGTGTCTTGGGAGAAGTAACAAAAACTTCAGATTTGGTACCATATTATGCTCATTCTTCTTCAAGAGGGTACCCAACATGAATCCATGAGAGATAGTATAGGGGCATGTGGCCTCGTTCCCAATAGTGTGTAGGTGGGCGGAATTGTTGTCGTGATAGGGGGATAAAGGACCATAAAGGCCTTTGACGACACATTCTTTGATTGGTGGGAACATCAGATTCCGACAATAGAGGACTACCCCTATGCCCAGATCAACTTTTCTAGGGGTCTGGATATTCCTGTACCTTCTGGAGAAGAATGAGGAGAGATAGGTACGTTTTTTTTTAAAGTTATTTTATTTTTAATTTATTTATATATATATATCATTTTAATGTGTACCAGAGTACCTGACAACTCTGTATCTGTTATGTACATATGTGGTACCAGTGCGTCTAGCATATTTCTCGAGGACCAGGTGACGTCCTCGACTAGAGGTAATAGCAGTCGCAGCCATCGGACCAACAACAGCAATAGGGGGACCTCTATCCAGAGAGGTTGAGAGAGTTTTGATACGAGTGGAGAAGAATGTCATCGCACTCACTCGTGCAGTCTCCATGGCAAAGATCGAGGATCTCCCACCATCGATGTAGCCTCACGAAGTTGGGGTGCCATGGACCTAGGTCCAACTCTTCCAGTGTTTGGTGAACACCATTGTTCACTATGGTAAGGCCAAAAGGCCCCCTGGTTAGATTAGGATGGACCATTTACGTGCTGAGGGCACTCTTTGTATATTTTTGAGGGAATAAGCTCTGTGGTGTATATTGGATTTATATTTTTGAGGCATTCAGGCCCGCCTATGTACTCTGAGACTTTTGATATATATATATGTGTGTATTAACATCTTTTTATGTGTGTGCAATATGCCGATCTAATTGTTGATTAGCTAGAGTATCTGTCATTTGATTTAATCTCCTAGGAACATGGATATACGTAATGTAATCAAAGAAACGTTCTAAGTGACGTACCCTAAGGAATTGTCGGTGTAAAGTAGGATCATAGAAGTGGTAAAACCCATTTAAATGGGACACAACTAGATGTGCATCTATGTATACCCGGAGGTGAGAGATACCATGCGACAAAGCGTCACAAAGCAACTCTATCACTGCATTGTACTCAACGACATTGTTTGTGGTGTCACCTAGATAGATACCTATGGAAGATAGAAACTGGCCCTGTGCAAGATACCATATATATAAAATATGCAGAACAGAAACGAAATGCTAGAAATAACAGAATAACAGTAAAATATCCAGCATAATCTTCACCATACACAGAAATGATATCGCAATAGCAACAGAAATAGCACTTGAATAGAAATAGCACTTGATTTAGATAGCAATGTTCACAGGCCTCTTAGAGGGGGCAACCTCCAATCGAGCAACGCTCTGTTACAATAATATCCAAGCTCGCATTCTCATACCCTCGACTCCTATTTATACTAAAAAGAAGCATCTAGAGGAAGATCCTTCTAGAAGCAGAAGCTTCTATTAGGTCTTCTTACATCCGCCTTATTCTATTTTATTGAAAGGTCTTATTAATATTGACCTTTATTACATATGAATACATTGATCTACCTATGTGCGGGTTAGGACCTTAACATGTCCGCCCCCTTAAAAACAGCCTTGTCCTCAAGGCTTGAGATGT
>JASDQU010738169.1:194566-215519 GCA_032191745.1 Picea mariana
CGAAGGACTTATCCGAAGGATAAGCTTATATCAACAAGCATATGTTATCCTCCTCAAGCTTGTGTAAAAATAAAGAGGTACTCGCCAGAAATGGTGGGGGAAAATTTGGGAAAGGGATATGTTTTCATCTTCATATTGATTGGCAGTAAGTGTCGCTCTTGAACATGACACCCCCTATTCATTATTTGAAGCTGGTTTGGGAAATCCATTTTCCTCTCATACGATTTTCTACAAGGTCATTCCCTGTGTCGTCTTTGAGTCAATGCTGCCAAATCATTGGTTGTGTTGTTCAAACATTCAAGAGAAGTTCATCTGAAACCTCTATTGAGTCAGCCACCTGCAATTGTCCATTCTCTCCATGTCGGCCTTCCTTGTGTCCAATCCAAGTTACATCATACTCTATTTCACCTTCAAAATCTATTACTCATTTTGTGTCATTGATGGGGGATACATCAAGGCCCTCCTGTGATGAGTTTTGTTCCATCGACTTCAGCTCATTATCCGGAAACAAAACTTAGAAATTAGTTGGTACCTTGGAAATTGCATGCCTCAATGGTAGGTTTCCTCGCTTTCGATAGTGGGTTTACATCATTGATCCCTGATCAAAAGATTCCATCATATGTTTGACTTCAACTCATTCATTCACATTTGAAGGATTGTACTAGAGTACCTTGGGGTGATTTCCCCCGCACTTGTTAACAGTTTCATCAATGAATGGTAATCAAGTGGTTTCTACCATGTTTGACTTCAACACATGTAATCACATGGTTAGATTCGTACTTTTTGGCGACGAGATTGAAGACCCTAGATATCATTTCTTGGTCTAGGTTGTGATGGAATATGTATAATTTGCGACACATAGATCCACTTTGTATGTCTCGTGGCTATGTCCTCTTAATTTGAATTTTCTCGAATAGATCCACAGTTTATTCCTGGTGGCTATGCTATATTTTGACGGCATGGATCCACAGTGTATGATTGGTGGCCATGACCTATGTCTATAATGTCATCCATCTGTGAGCTGAGTATGGGAATGCCTACCTCAGAATTAATATATATGATATTCTGTAGATGCTTCGTTGTTCACAGGTTACCGATTAGGTGCGCTCTTGGTTTCTGACACACAAATGCAACTTACAAACTCTTTCGGTTGTCATTGATTCCAGCCTCATACTTTGGGGGGCATTCTGTTACCCATAATTTTGGTCATCATGATGATGTATTGATAATGGTGTACACAGGATCCTCATAAGAACTTCTTCCTAAGAAAATTGACATTCATCTCTTCCCAGAAAACATACTTTTGAAGAGATTTCGCAGGTTGCTAATATACCAGAGTGCGAGAATGACCCATTCTTGCAGTCTGCCTTAAGCTAGGGTGTGAACTTCTCACACTGTGTTGCATAGCTAGGGTGTGAACTCATTCTAAATCTTGGAAAAAGATGAATTTTCGATGGTTCTAGAAGGGAATCTTCTAGAAGAATGGGTCGGTATTTGAATGGTTATCCTTGTACTGGATCCCCTGATATTTTGGGATCATTCTTATCCAAGTAACCATCTCATTATCTCCTATATATTGATGTAATTCTCATGGAAAAGGTTAAGAAAGATTCATTGGAGAATTGGTGAAAGAATTGTGTGAAGGACTTAGCTTGAACAGGAGCTTGGAGACTCTAGCAAGTCTATCAAGAGGATTTCATCTTCTTCATACAAGGATTGAGAAAATGTGTGTGTTGGAGCTAAGAGCCACCGAAAGGGAGCTTGCAACATCAAGGCAATCAGGTTGTAATCTTCTACTTTCAATTAATATGATACAGTGGCATGTCCTTTTCCCATAAAGCTATTCTCGCTTTATTGTGTAATTGCTTGATCATACACATAAGTTGACAGTTGAATATATTTTGCTATCTTCACTTTGGTTGGTTTGTGTTGTCTTGGTATTGACCTCACAAGAGCACCGGAGCGAGGTGAGAGAAACAGAGACCCTAGGAAGCGATACAAATGTATGTTACTTGTTCCTCCCTACAAGCTAATTCAATGGTCAAAACTTAGGGAAAGAGTCATGTCCTGTCCTGTTTTGTTCTAGATCCAAGTGGATCTAGGGAGATCTATTAGTGTTCGCACCTACCGATTAGTTCGATAACAAAACCTAGGCTTCGACTGTAAAAACAATGACACTGTACTTAATCAGGAAACCTTGAGAAGTCAGACTTCAATCAGGGAAGAGGTTGATTGCCTCTTATTAATGAAAAATTTCTTGACACAGGCACAGAACTAATACTTCAGCAGCCTGTGTATCTATGTGGGCTGTCTAAAATAAGGATGTGTATGTACGTGTGCAAACCCACTACAGGTCCTACACCTCTGTAAATCCTAAAAAAAAGAACACAAACAGATAGACTTACAGGGCATGGAGAACTAGTATGGAACCAACAGGTGACCAAAATCCCTTAAACACTCAACAAACTCAGAAAGAAACTCAAAAGGTAAAAACCAATAAAACACCCATAAAATCCCCTAAACCCATAGAGGTTTCCCTAGTACAGTCTCTAGTTCTGCTATAGCAGGAAAACCCCCCTTATGGACTACATTGGGGTTCAACATGTAGGCAGATCTAACCGTCTAAAATTATCCTATATTTCTAAATACCCCGAACATATCCCACATTCATATATGAAAGACAAAGTGAAAAGATAAGGTAACTTTACCTTTTAATCTGCGTCTGGTGTCGATCCTCTTGCTTTTGATAGCTCCGCTGACTACAAGTATCATCCCAAGGTTGACCTGCATTGGCAAACAGATAAACACATAACTAGAAACATGCATCTCATATATAAATCATGGGTTAGATGTTAGAATGAAACAGAAACTGAATACAAACATTTGACACATCATATTTCGGGATAGGAAAAGTATTTATTTTATTGTTATCACAATGTTTACTTACAACAAAGGTTAGTGACTTCTCCACAAACCTAGTCCAGGATCCTCTTCACCAGGATCCAACTGTGCTTCCACATATCTTTCTCCTCTGACACTTCTTCTAGGTAAATGACATAGGCTTATGATGTAGGAAAAAGGAAATAATGGTAAATTCTTATACAAATCTCACAAGGTGGCTGCAATTATTTTGGGAAATGAGGGGATGTGAAACGAGCAAAGTTTCACTGTTCTTATGCTTATCTTAGGAATGAGACCCCAACAAATCATTTTATATGACAAAAGGATGGTTATTTGGTTGGGCGACGAGCTATAGGTGGTGAGATAGTTGGAAAACTACCCAATAGCCCGTAATCCCAACAAATTCTTTGCAACTTTTTAATTTTTGCAACTTTTGTGGGTATACGTAGGATGTAATGGTGCAGATAGCGTACATAAGAGGGTTTTAGTGGTGCACCTGGCATGTGTATGTGGGAAGTATTGGTGTAGGGTGCATACACAATATGTGCCTCTATACCATACACAATCTAGAAGGGTGAAGTAGCAATAGACCTTTTAGTAGTGATCCTATCAGCCCATAGTGCATAAATAAGCTTCTTGTGTGAAGCCTTTTTGTTATATTGCAACAGTTTCTTGATAATTTTGGTCAAACTTGTATTGTATGACTCATCCAACCCATTACCTTCAGGGTAATAAGTTTTGGAATGGACAAGAGTTATATTGTAATCACTGCAAAATTTTTCCATATTTTTGGACTTAAATGTTGTTTCATTATCTGTAATGATTTTGATTGGACAACCAAATCTAGACAAAATATTGTTTTCCAAAAAAATAATGATAAGAATATTTGTGGCTTGCCTTGTCATAACTGCTTCAATCCACTTGGTGAAGTAATATGTGGTTGTCAATATCCACTTGTGTTGATATGAGGACTATGAATGAATTTCTCCTATGAAATCAAGGCCCCATTGTCTAAAAGGTGCTTCAACAGAGATAGTCTTCAAGGGAAAAGGATACAATTTTCTCTTTCCATAAAAAATCTGGCATTCATGATAGCTTGAAACTTCTTTGTAAACATTAGAAAAAATGTTATGCCAATAGAACCCAACCCTCAGTATCTTGCGCACAATAGTTTTCCAGTAATGGTGTCCTCCACAATCACCTTTATGAAACTCCCTGATGGTTTTTTCCACTTCTTCCTCCAACAAACAACTCAGCAGGATCCCACCTAGATCCTTCCAATAAAGAGATTGGTTCAAAATGAAAAAATTTCTTTCCTTTATCTTCAAAAACATGGCCTTGGTTTTTCTCAATTTAGAAAGAGCCTACAAATTCGTTAACACATAAATAATATCAGCATACCATGCGGAGTCAAGAAATTTTTGAGATACCCGAGGGACCTTTTCTTCTTTTGAATCTTTTGATAAATCAACAATGAAATTAATTCCCAAGAGTTCACAATTCGACTGTGCCATCAACTTACAAGTTCCTTCCCCTTGATCAAATTTGTAGGTTTTATCTCAAGGTCATACTCCAACAAAAAAAATATCCACTTTCCCCTTTTACCCTCAGGATCAGGCTGAGTCAAAATGTCCTTCACAGAATGGTTGGGCACATAAGCAACGGTATGGGAATGCAAGATATAAACTCTAAAATCATTTAGGGCCTTGACCAGTGCATAAGCCTGCTTTTCCATGATATCATATCTTAATGGGGAATCTCTCAATGTCCTTCTATATTATGATATAGGCCTCTCAAAGTTTTGTTCATACTTTTGTAGCAAAATGCCAACAATGATGTGTTATGAGGAAAAAGAAAACAATATAAATTCCTTTGAAAAATTGGGACTAGCCAGCATTGGGGCTTTGGTCAATTACACTTTAATATCTTCAAAAGATTTTTTGGCTTCAAGAGTCCACTTTATCTCACTTCCTTTTCTGATCATGTTAGTGATATTCTTTATGATTTCAGCCAGGTTAGGGATGAACCTTCTCAGAAAATTTATTTTCCCTAGGAAAGATTGTACTTCTCTTTTGCTTCTAGGTGTGCGAATTTTAAGGATTCCTTCAACTCTGTTGGGTTATATCTTTATGCCCTCCTTTGAAATAATGTGAACAGAAAAACTTCCCCTCTTCTATGCCAAAATTAGACTTCTTGGGGTTCAATGAGATGCCAAACTTCCTACATTTCTAAAGTATTTTCCTTAGATGTTTAAGATGTTCTTCATCAGAAACTGAATATAAGGTGATATCATCTAAGTAAATAACAATAAATTTATCTTTCTCATGAACAAAGGCTATATCCATAGCCCTTTGGAAAGTTTCTCCTGCATTCATGAGCCCAAAAGGAATTTTGGCATACATGAAGGTGCCCCATGGTGTTGTAAAGTTTGTATTTTCTTGATCATCAGGGTGTACCATGATTTTATTGTACCCAGAGAAACCATCCAGCATTGATATTTTTTGAGAACCAACCACCTTCTACAGAATGTGATCCATCTTGGGCAGTGGGTAATTGTCCTTGAGAGATACCTTGTTCATATTTTTAAACTCCACAGATAATCTGATCTCTCCACTTTTCTTCCTGATAGGTACTAGATTTTCCACCCACTTAGAAAATCTCAGAGACACTACGGTCTTTTCTTCAAACATATTTTTTATCTCCTTTTCAATCAAGGGAAAAAAAAAGTATTAATTATTCTTAATTTCTTCTTGAAAGGCTAGTGATCTTCCTTGATTGGAATCACATGTTGAATCACCTTAGTATCATAAACTTTTAGATCTTCATAAATCTATGAAAAAACGTCAGGAAATTATTTCATTAAATTGGTATACCTTTTCTTGACCTCTGGGCTAAGTGTCTTGGATAGCTTGATGATCTTGGGATATTTCTATGTCCCAATATTGCAATCTTCAACATCTCTATCATTTGCATTAATTTTATGACTCATGGCTACATCATTGTTGTCAAATATTTTTTCTAATGGGACCGAGCCTTTGGGAATCATTTTATTTTTTAGCTACATTATATACTTACCAGCAATCTAATTCTTGAAATATTGATCATTTGAAAACACAACTGCATCTTCTTCTACACAACAATATTCCTCGTCAATATTCAAATTTGCAAATTCACCATCCATATTAAAGAAACTTTCTCCTTGTTTGTCATCTTAGAAAAATTGTGAGTACTTAATGTTACCAGGAACTGCTGGCCTGTGCTTGACCTCAATCTCATATATTTTGATAGGAAAAATTGGAACTTTGAAAACTGAGGTTGAAGTAACTAGGGAATCAACAATCTGACTATGCCCCCTTGAAATCAATGAAAGATTATACTATGGAAATTCTTCATGAAGATCAAACACTATATTCCTATATGCTCTTAATATAGGATGCTTTTCTTGATATATACCCTTTATTTGAGTTATAATGAGATCAGAATCGCCATGTAAAACTATCCTCCTAGCACCCATTTCTTTCAAAGTCTTCAATCCAAACAATAATGCCTCATACTCAGCCATGTTATTTGTGCAATCAAAATCAATCTTATAAGAACAAAGTTTTGTACCTAATTTGGGGAGGTTAATCCACACACCAACCCATGCTCCTTGTTTGCTGACAGGTCAATAAAAGATCATATTCCACATCTCATTTTATGAATTATTTTGTTGATCTGGTTTGTCTTTGATAGTCATATCAGTCTTTGGAAACTCCTCTTCAAAACTCAAATCATTAAAGAAAATAGAAGAACCAATCTTAGTTTGCATAGAATAAATGGGACAGTTGTTTGGCTGGGCTTTGTTACTAACCATGTACTTGAGAAATAATTCCCTGTACAACCTCCTATCTTGACCAAAAATAGGCATATTGGCATATGACATATCCATTTGCAAAGTCCCTTTCAACTTTGCAGCCCATGACCTAGATAATAACATGCCAAATTTAAGAGGGATATTAGAAACCACCGCATCCATGATCGTCTTTTTTGATTGAATTTGAGACAAAGATACTACTGGATATTTGATTAGGCCCAAGCACTTCACCTTCCTTGAATCAAAGGAGAAACGATCCTTGTAAGGTCTTGTAATGTCTAGACCGAATTGTTCCATGACCACCTTGGGCATCATATTATGAGAAGCTCTTCAATCCAACATAAAATTATGTAAAGTCATATAATGAATCTTCAGACTAAGATAGAAAGGAGGGACCTCGTCAGCATCTCCACTTTACTCTACACATGGGCCAAACAAGATGGCAGGATGATCATATTGTATATTTAAGGTATCATAAGTTTCTTCCATCTTGAGCATCTTGATGATCTGATTTCTATATTCACTATTCTTTATCAGCTCATTGAATGGAATGAAAATTTTGATTTTAGCCATCTCACTTTCAAAGATAAAGGAAGATGAGGTTTTTTCTACCTCTTTAATGACTGTCTCCTTTCTTACTCCAGGTACATTCTTTGGAGGTTCTTTCTTCTGCTTTCCTTTCTCCACAACATCCTTTGCAACAGAGTCCTTCTTAGGCTGACTCGAAGGTGTATTATTTTGAGATTCTTTGGTGGGATTTCCCTTTGGAGTATTTGCAAGCACCTTTTTTCTTGAAATATTATATTGTTTCTCGAATCACATGATGTCATTCTGCATCCATTTATGATAATCTTCCTTTTCCACTGATGACCTTTCATCATTCTCCTGCATGAATACATCATTTGCATCCATGAACTGATCATGTTCTTCTTTGGTCAAAAACACCTATTTTTCATCACCATCACAACAATGGATATTGTCTTCAAAAGTTTCATCAAAATTTTCATTTGCATAATTATTTTGAAAAGGAGGTCTTATTTTCTGATCACCCTGGTTCCTATCATCTCTTTGTCTAATTTGTGGAACTGTTGTCTCCTTTGATTTCTGGGTGGAAAATCAGCCTGCTCTCTGGTGTTAGGCATATTATCTAAAGACATCCTTTCCATGAGTTTCTCCATGGTATTCATAATCAACTGAAACCTCTCTTCTGATGACTATGAGCTTGAAGGTTTTGCCTTACCTTGGACCTTGTTTATGTCTCTATCAGAATTATATTTGATCTTTTCTGAAGCCACTAGATTTACTTCAAGTTCTATTGCATCACTCATCATATCATCTAGTGAATTGGATATTATTTCTCTCAAAAGAAAAGAAAAATCGTTGTCAAAGGAATCAACATATCTAAGTTGATCAACTCTAGGAGGAGGTTTTACTTTAGTAGGAATTGAGTTGTAAACTTTCATAATTCTAGCTGAAAAATCTTGTACTATTTCATCAAGTGACCTTCTCATGTTGTTGTATTGGGTTAGAAACTAAAGGGGTTTTTTCCTTTCACCCCACTTTGTAAGAAAACTTGTTTCAAAGGTTTCAAAATATAGGATACTTGCTACTGGGAGAGATCTGAACCATTTTCTGACTTCACCTGCAAGACTTTGTGCAAACAACCTCATTTTTTAATATTCATAATCTACTTCTTATAGGTCCACAAAATCATTGAACCAGTCTATTTGTTTTTGGGACGACACATTGCCTTCAACATCATACAACTTAATCCTCTGATTATAGTCCCAAGGTAAATCATGTAACTGAGCAGGTAGGACAAGGGGGGGAAACCTAGCTACCATGGATGTAGTAAGAACTTGAAGTGGTTAATTTTTCTGAGTAGGAACCACATCAGGTATAATAGAGGGATATGAAATTAAACCTTGGAACCTCTTCTCATCAAAGATGATTTCATTCAAATTGGATTCAGATCTAGTTTTGAACAGAGTTTGCTCAAATTTCGAATCAAAATCAAGATCTTGTGTGATTTTTACTCCATATTTGGGTAAATATGTATTTCTGTCTAGACAAAAGATTGGGCTTATTGTCCTTTCTTTTCTTTTGTGTACAATCTTATCAATATCAGGCACAGGGATTATTGCTTTTGGGTCTGGATTTCTTCTGGTATGAATTCTCTTGGGAGCCAATATTTCTTCTCAAACAACTTTATGCTACTGGTCTTTTTATAATGGATTCTCCAAGGTAAATCTAGTATCAACCAATAAGGTGTTTGATTCACTGTCACCCTCATGAATCAAATCTAAAAATTTAAGTCATTCTTTACCTAGGGAGAATCATCAGTTTTGTCCTCGGCAACGACACCAAAATGTTATCACTCTGTAAATTTGTTCGTCTTATAAAACAAACGACAGAGGTAACCTACAAAACAATTTAGAGATGGGTACTATATTTCTCATCTCAGAGAGGGATCTCTCCTGTCACTTGGTCTTTAATAGATGATTTTTCTTTAACAAATCACTGGCTAGGTTTTGTTTTTTTGAAGGGCTTTTTATAATTTTGCTAGAAAGGAAGGGGATGGACACTTAGAGCTATGGAGTCAAACTTTTGAAAATGAATGGAAGCACTGACTGGTCAGTAGAACTGTTTGGAGGATAAAGGATAAATGAGGTGATAAATCTGAGTTATAAGTTATAATTTGGAGAGTGTGAGAAGAAAGGAAAAACATATAAATGTATTAGAGCATTAAATACATGAATTTTGACTTAGTTAGGAAGAACTTAACATAGTTTAAATTTCTTTACATGAGAGCATCACAAGATGAATTATGGGCCTTTAACTATCCAATTTAAATAGAAGACAATGAAAATGGAATTTAAGCACATAGGAAATACATACGAAGAAAGAAGATGAAACTCAGACCACCACCGTTAGAATCTTTTGTTGGAAATTTCAGGACATCTTCATGTGCATTCTATTCAACTTTAGAAAATTGCATTCAAGTTCGAAATAGATAAAAATGTTCCCTTTCACTTCTTCCAAACCCTAATACATTTGGAACTCCTAATCTTTATGGAACTCCTTTAGTTTGAAACCGATTGCATGATTAAAATGAAATGTTTTGGTTTTAAAACCAATTACAATGATTACAAATAAACGTTTTGGTTTTGAAACTGATTACAATGATCAACAAGAAAACTTTTCTTGATCTAGATATTTGATCCTCTATCATTTTAGTCTCTTTCTTCACCACTTGCTCTTCTCTGTTATTCCACGTGATCTGCCATCTTTAGTGACATATGGATATCATCTATTGGGCCCTGGAACACTACATTTTGTCTTACCCAACCTAATTATTTACTTCCATTGCAAGTCAGAAGGAATATCGTAATCTTTAATTTCCTTTATCATAATTTCCAAGTCAATGCAAGAAGCATATGACATGACTGACAACCCAAGCTTGACTTCTTTGAACTGATTCAGAATTTCAAAGTCTGTAATCAGATGCTCAACTAATGTAGCTCCTTTCAAATTTTCCTCCAGGGTTTTGAACTTGGAATGATCCATCCTGCACTGAGTCAAATGAGCATTGTATTCTTCCTAATCATACAACTTTCCTTTTCCATCCCAAAATGGTGGAATTGCTTTGATGAAAAATTCTTCAAACAAATATTTGAACTCATGTACACTTTGTTCCATCGGTGTTTCCTTATTTTGGACTAATTTCAACAGGTTATGTTTAGCAATAACCCTCCTGGCCAGATAACCAATGTAGTTATGTCTTTAACCCCAATAGTATGAAGGTCTACAGTAGTAACAACGTTGAGTAGATTTATGGCATTATGGGCCCATTTTAATGGTTTCTTTGCTAAAGTTTCATTTACAATAGTGCACCTTCTTCTGGCATGGATGGCTATACTATCTTTATCATTAATGAAATTCAAATATACTCTAAACTTGGCAGCTTCAAAAGCTATAGAGTCGATATTCTTGGCTTCTTGAAATAAGCCTTTTCATTTTAACATCATCTTCCATTTCTTTATTCTTTCTTGCAAGACTTCATTCTCCTTTTGAAATTGAGTTATCCTTTCATCCTTTGTCTACATTTCATGTTTCAATTTCTCTATGCTTACTTTCAGCCCTTTGATTTCTCCTTCTTTTAGGATAATTTGTGACATATCCTGGACAAGTCCTTCAGTGTTTGACCCAACTTTTGCAGCAAGAGCTACAACTACAACCTTGTTTAGCAATTTTGTCTGCTCTTGTGACCATTTCAACTTTTCTTTTTCTAGCTACAACACCTTATCCTTGTAGTCCAATGTCTCTTGATGAAGTGTTTCCTTTTCCTGTTCTAGAAAAACCAATTCTGTTGTTTGTGGATTCTTTGTAGTAGACTTTTTCAATTTATTCTTCAAACTCTGAATTAATTTGTCTTTCTCATCCAATGAGGATTTCAACCCTTGGGGGCCTTTAGATTCCAACCTCTTGACATGAGTTTTCCAAGCTTTGCTAGATTCCTTTTCTTGCCTCAAATGTCCTTCCAATTTCATTGCATAAGATGATAGTTTTTAATTCTTCAATCTTAAATTCAAGTAATCAAAATACAACATATCATTGGTATGCTTATGGAATTTGACCTTTCTTGGAGCACTTATGTTGTCATATATTATCTTTATCTCAAAGACTTTGTTGTTGTCTACAAATGCAATGTTAAAGGTCCTCTTTTCAACGTCTCTTACTGTGAACAAAGAAGATTCATGGTGAGAAATATTTTCCACTTCATGGACTAAATCCCTCATCTCACCCAGAGCTCTGTTTCCCTTCTCAACATATTGTTTTTATAAATATTCTCTAGATTGATAAACTTCCTCAAATGTTTTATCAAATATGTATTTCTTATTGCTAAAGGTTCTTGAGCCACCTTCACTTTGGAGTTTACTTTCCTTTTCAACCTCTACAGTGATGGTACCACTTTCCATCATATATAGATTTACTTGTTCTATGGGATCTTCTTCTGCTAAATCCACAATCTGTATTGGTTGTGAAACTTTCATATTCTTGGGAGAAGTTTGTTGATCACCGATGCCCATGGCCTCTGAACTGCTTCTCTTTCTATAAACACTTATCTTAGGAACTTTGATTATAAGTTTCTGAGAAGGTGGTTGTGTTTGAATTTGTTGCACGGTTTCCTCCACTTGTTGTGTTTGAATTGGTTGCAAGATTTCTTCCATATCAACAAATACTTCTAGATTTTCCATTTTATCAAAACCTTCAACCTTTTCATGCTCATAAGGGGACTATTTTTTCATCAATATTATCTTGGATATGATTTGGTGTGGATCATACCTCATTCCCTGTAGCTGTGCAAAACCAAACTCTTTTATCTTTTCTTGAACTTGAGATAAGAATGATTTGGATTTGACAATGAAGGGACCAATGATAAAAGGAAACTTAAGGTTGGAGGCTTTTTTCAACTTTAGGAAATGCTATGTCTCGGATATAATTATTTGCCTGATGAATTCAAGGGCAAAGATTCTAGGAGTCGGAAAAATGGGCAATAGGTAAGGGGATTCATGAAAAACATAAACCCAAATTACTATTGAGTGTGTGAATACCCAATCCCCCACTCTGTTCTTTGGATTTGGCTATAGATATCTCCTCATGTCATCCAAAACTCTAGGTAGGCTAGTACTAAAAATCAAACTGTAAACTATGGACATGAATTTGTTTATGAAGATAAGCAATGTAATCCTTTCACATTCAGTTGACACAAATGTTGCTTCAGGAAATTGTATCTTGTTGGTTTCTAGGAAAATTCTCAACAAATAGGTGTAGTATCTGAAATGTCTCAGAGAGTGAAAATTCAGTAGATGTTTATGGATATTATTATCTAGGAATTGATCAAAACTGATACGGGCTGATAGACCAGACTCTGACTGAAAAAGGTCAAAATAAAACTAAGCATGACTTCAACCACATATTTTTCATTGTCTAGACCTAAAACTTGACTCAACAGGGAGAAGACCCATTCGACTTCAATGACCATTATATTTTCATTCATCAGTAATGACAAACCTACTGAAAAATGTCAAGGCTTAATAATTTTCTGCAAAAACATATCTCGTACCTCTGAAGGGCATTGTCTATATAACCTAATCATGTTTTCTTCATTGAAAGGTTAAAAAATTGTGTAAAAAGACTTTGGTATGCTGAGGGACTCTAGAATTGATAGACTCTCTACCCTACTCAAGACCTTAGACCCTCGTTTATTCAGAATGAATCATTCTTTATGGGAATACTGTTTGGTGCACCAACCTATAAATTTAGGAAACGAGAAAGCAATTTTGACAACATTAGGGACTATGGTGGCCTAGACTACTTCAAGGAATGATATACATATTCTTTCTTTATTGGACAAGTTGCTCTTGGACACACAAATAGTAGAAATAGTGATTTTAGTATAAAAAACATATGAATCCTAGTCAATTAGGGATTCTTCATTTGCCACAGGATCTTGTTCTGTTACTGAGGTTATGATGGGATCCATGGTCATGATGAAAAATACTTGGAAACAAGCGGAAATGGAGTGAAATTGGTGTATTGTTGAGTTGTATGTGAAATATGGTGGTCGCGCCAAGGTTTTAACGATCCATCATTCAAAATAAAATAAAATAAATGGAAAAATGCCATTTTATTCTTTTCCACTTTTGGGGGGAATTGGAGAGTGGTTTGAGGCAACCCTATTTTCATCCCAAAATGAACTTGTTGATGCCATGTAACCCCGAGATAAAATCATGGTTTAAATTTTGGGATCGCTCTCCAAAATTAAACCCCACACAACTTCACCCCCCGAAATCATCCTCGGTCGTTGATCTTGAGAACTCATGATCTGCGATACGTCGGGCCCCATCAAATTATTTATCCTACCATATTTATCCCTTCCTTGTCATCTTTAGCCCTTTCATACTTTATCAGGCTTCCAAACCAATTTAACATTCTGCTATATTTTGAAATTTTGATTTCACATAAAACATTGAATGGTGAATAACACATAGTATTTCTGGAAATGAAGGACATATCGTGCAACGTAATAAAGAAAAGAATATTTTAAGGTTAATTCAAGGGCATTAAGGGAAATAAGGTGAATGATACCTGCCCTTTACGAAAGAAACAACAAACGTTAACCAATGATATCAATTATTTTCATTCAGTGAATTAAACATAAAAAATTTATACCAAGCAAGGTTATTCAAAAAAGATAGATGTGTAGAAACATTAATAAATCTAGAAATTGTAACTTATAAGGTCAATGTAATAAGAACTTGCAATGATAGTACTTTTTCCAGATACAATTTATAGATTAATATAAGACAAATAATGACTTTAGAAGGGTTTTCAAAGTACTTATAACAACAAAAAATCAACAATTATGACAACAATAAACAACTTTAGAAAAGTACCTTGCTAAGGCAATTTAGTTGACACTTTCAACATTTATTGATTGTGGCTTTCCTAGTACAAGTTTTGGGTGGCTTATCAATCAACAAATGAATCTAAGAAGATGTCAAAAGTGATTGTAACAAAAATTAAACAAGGGTGATGAAAACTACAAGAAATCATCCTCGGTCGTTGATCTTGAGAACTCATGATCTGCGATATGTCGGGCCCCATCAAATTATTTCTCCTACCATATTTATCCCTTCCTTGTCATCTTTATCCCCTTTTATACTTTATCAGGCTACCAAACCAATTTAGCATTCTGCTATATTTTGAAATTTTGATTTCACATAAAACATTGAATGGTGATTAACACATAGTATTTCTGGAAATGAAGGACATATCGTGCAATGTAATATATTAAAGGATATTTTAAGGATAGGAATGCCAGAGGAGGAATACGAAGAAGATAAAGGTAGAGAGGGAAGTTATTTAGGCCCTTTAGTATTTTTATTTTTATCAACAAAATGAAGAGGAGACATTCCCATTCCACCATTTGGAACTTGAAAAATTATCATGCTTATGCAAATTCCTATACCTATAAGGCAATGGTTTTCCCTGGAATTGAGGTTGAGTGAAACTATTTTTATTTAATAGAATATTTTGGTAAAGGATTTGCAAAATACTAATCAGGATCGGGATTTGGCTTCTTCTTCTATTGTCCATCCTTTTATCAGTTTTCATTCTTTCTTGGAATCTCAGATTGCTCCAGAGGCTCTCTCTGGGGACTCTTAGTTATAGAAAGATAGCGTTCCTCCAGCTTCCACTAACCATTTTAGTGTATTGATTGAGAATATTGAATTCTTGTATAAGGGACATATCAGTGATGAAGAACTTGAAGATGTTGTAGATGATGACTAATATGAAACTGAGGATTCTTTCATTGATGATGAGGATTTGAATGAATACTTTTTAGTAAACAAATTAAAGACAAAACACAATGATTTCTTCATTAACAAAGGGAAATTAAAGAGTGTGAGTGAAACTACTTCATCACATGTGCATAGACCCAAGAAAATGAAAAGGAAGGATATCAAGGAGATACCTAGTTGGAAAAGTGTAGAGGGTATTCCAAATAATATTCTAAAGAATCAAGCCTCTACCTTTGAATCGGGCCCAATCAAAGGTGACAGATGCAAGGAAAATATAAAAGATGAAGAGGCATATTTTTTTGTAAAGGATTCCCAAAAGGACATGTCCAAAATTATTGTAGACATCAAGGATGGAGGGAAATTAAAGAGAAACATGCTTCTTAGATCAAGGGATAGTTTTGTCAAGGGATAAATGGTGTTTGACACTGTATATAACAGGGGTTTGATTTGGTCATAAAAAATCATTTCTCTTTCAACAGACTCTGAGACATGAAAATATATTAAGGATTTAGGTAAAATGATAGCTTCTAACAAATTGAGGATAATAGAGAAAGTTTGGAAAGGTGCTAATTGAATATATGTAAAGAGTTATGAAAATAGTCTACTTCCTTCTAAAATTGGAAACAGGGCTCCTGGTGTGAAGAATGCAAAAAAAAAAAAAAACTATCATCACCATCTCCTAAATAAGATAGCCCAGGGAGGCCTAAAGGTTCGATGTTGGAGAGAGTTATTCAAGAATTGGAAAAAAGTGTTGCAGAATTGCACCCACCTACTATGGATATTCAAGAGAAAGATCAGTCATCCCAAGGAGTAAAAATATGTCTCCATGGAGTTGTCAAGCTCCATCTTGCTAAATTCGCAAGATTCGCAACAAACCAAGGAAAAATATCAAATGAATTAATTGATCATATTATGTGCATTGTTGGAAATATAATACAACTAAAGACATTGAAGAGGAACCTGAAATAAATTATTGAACTAGGAAAATCAAGTAAACAAGAGAAAGAGAGGAAGCTTCAATATATCAAAAGAGAGGTGAATAAATGGTAAAAATGTGAGTATTCGCTTTGAAGTCCAAGATAATGGAACAACAAGAAGTTTCTTCAGATGATTTTCAAGGAATACTACCTTTTGCAAACAAAGGAGGTTCAAGTGGACATCATAAATGGGATACAACAATAAATGATTGACTATGTGATCTTTATGACTAGTATGTTGAGGGTATGGATGAACACAAGGGATCACAAATAATAAAGTTGTACGTGGAGCTTTCATATATCTAGCCATAAGGTTGGATGGACAAAAATGGCATCAAACTTGCAGTCTATAAAGCTAAGGAGAAGAAGAAGAGATTGGATAAGTTTGGTAAGGATGGCAGGATAATTTACCATTGTTTGCACTCAATAAGCTAGAAATTTCTATTGGATATCGTACAAAATGAGTTACCTTCCCATTTCCAGACTCGACTTCTTGAAAATGAGCATTCAAAATTCCTTGCATTGATCAAGGAATATAGGAAAGACGACCTTTCAAGGATGTGTAGGTTATTTTGTAGGATACCTAATGAATTCGAAACAACTGCGAATATATTTTAAAAACTTTCTAGTTAGTGAAGAAACATCACTAATTAGATTGGCAGAAGATTCAAAAGATTTTTCTTTACCTATGCTTTGACGAAGAAGATTTTTTTTTTTGTGGGGGATGACTTTTAATATACCTTATGTATAATACAATGTTCATTAATTACTAATTAAATCATTAATGTAATAATTATACTTTTAATGTAACGTCACGTATTTTTATCTAAAAAATGTGACTCTACCTATTTATGTGTATTTATACATGTTGTTGTACATTGAATAGGACAATGAATAATAAATTTATTAAATATTAAATATATATATCTTATATATCTAGTTTCATGCTTATTAACTCTGTGTGTGTGTGTGTGTGTGTGTGTGAGAGAGAGAGAGAGAGAGATCATTGGAGTTGAAAAGAACTTTAATATAAAATAAAAAAAAAACTAAATCTTATGTCTTATAACGAGTATTTATTCAATAATTAACATACTGTATAAAATACATCTCCTTGAGAAAATTCCACATTGTCTAAAAGAAAATTTTATAAAGAAATTGCCCCAATAAAAAAATAATTTTAAATTACGTTAATTTTCAATAGATTCATAGTCCGGTATCTGTTGGTCTCGAATTTGGAGTGGATATTCTTCATATATATACATTTTCACTACACCAATATCCCCTATTATTCCTATGTATTTTCATGGAGAGAATAAATTGGCACTTGGTTGATGGATATTGATTGAGTATGCTATAACAGGACCATCGACCCCAAAAACATACATTATGTTTCCAAATTCTTGATTCATTAGGTGAAGGTTTGTTCTAGATTCCACAATTTTACAGATAATTGGTGAGGGGATAATGACTAAATTAGTATATTTCCTCATGGAAACAAATGATATATTTAATTCCCCCCAAAGAAGGTTACATTTTAAAAAATAAAGAGACAACTATATCCAAGCCCCAATCCATAAATTCCTCCATTGCCAAAGTTGGACAAAACAACAACAAGGGAAATTTCAGTATCAACAATCCACAAGATGTCCACTGTCCTATTTCCAAGATTTAAAGGAGATAYTGTTGGCAGCCAACTCAATTTTTTTTTATTGCTCTCAAAAAGATGCCTACACCCCTTGTGGTATTACGAAAAATCATTGTCGCATTGTGCTAATGGACTTTTGTTTCATTTTTTGCGACGATTACAATTTGGTTTCGATTCAATTTTCACAACTGAAAGTGTGAAAATACCTTTCTCATCGTTTGGACTGTAGTCGTCTTTTATTGATTTTTACAAAAGTCACTTGACCATTGATCACATGACTGCAAAAGATTTTTCAAACTTGTGTCCTTACCTAGGTTGCATATTTGATTTGTTTGATTGCTAAGCCTGTCAGCATGAAGATTTACTAGTCTTATTTGGAACTTATAAAGGTTATGATGGATCTGGTCTTATATGTTTTTATTCTTTTGCTATGGGCTCACCACTCGTTTATTATATGAGAAATTTTTGCATGGTTCTAAGACTTTGGAATACAAACATTTGAATATGAAACAAATACATTGGCAAGTGTATAAGGTCTAATAACAATGGTTTGAAGGCGCATGGATTAATGCTTGGTATATTATTTGGAAATTTGATAATGCGTTGAATGATTCATAGTCCCAAGCTATGTATTAGCATTAAACCTTGTGGTTGAACGATTGATTGACACGATGGATATGGTGTTTGGATCGAACTGTACATTTGGCGTGAGTATAACGCATGGTATTGGTTCTGCTCCGGTTCACTGGCACGTTAATATGATTACACATCTATTTGCTGGCCGATACGCATGGTATAAATGATTATGGTTTTAAAAACACTGTACTCGGTCAATTAATACAGTGCATGGTGGTGGTAATCCCACCACCTTCGCACGTATTGAGTTAATTCCGGTCTATTCGAGCTTTGAAACCATCAAACCTATCGTTTTTCAACACTGTCCATTGTTTCATTCAGTGTAAGCCCTACCATGTGCAGAGGTTATGGCTCCTGTCATAAGGGCCGAACCTAATGGGTGCCAAGCAGTGTTGACATTTGATGGTGCATATAGCGACCTAGAAGAATTTGGATGGCTTCCGTTTATAAGGAAGTTCGATGGTTTTAACATCTCTGTCGCTCGGCAATTTGCACTGTCATTTGATGGCTGCTGAGCCAAAGTTGGAGATGTCCAGCTTGAAATTACTGAGCAATTTCTCAGCTTGGCAACTAGCCTGCCTGTCAAGGGACAAAAATGGTCCAAAATTTACAAGGTAAAGGATGTCCCGTGGACATTGTTATTTCGGTCTCGGACAGTGAATTCGTGCGACAGAGGTTTACCTGCAAAGATGTTGAAACCCCGCTGGTATGATCTCTTGATGATTATCAAGCAATTCGTTACTTGTGAAGGCAGATACGGGTTTGTTTTCTTGATTCATCTATGTTTATTAATGGCATTTATGGGTTTCGAGCTTAGTATGCCGCACTATCTGCACCGAAGTTTATTCAAAATGGATAAGAAGTACAAGCGAAGTCAGGCTGACACTAGCCTCTTCCATGTTGGGTTGATTAAAATGATTGTTGTTTATGAATTGGGGTTACGTCATGATTCCTGGCACGATTTTCTCAACCGTAATGTCTTTGAGGGATCAAATCCTCCACGGGTCGATAAACCTATGGTAACCGAGAGTAAGCCTACCCCTGTACCCTATAGTGTTTTTCTACCTGAACCTAAACCCGACTCACCTTTGAATTCGCCTATGGCTGTGACCAAACCGACTGAAGTTACTAAGCCCATAACCCAAAAGACTAAAGTGAAGACTGGTGCTAGTGTTAGAAGCAAGAAAAATGCAAGGTTGATCTCTTGCATGGCGAGAAATAAGCCTAAGCTTCCTGCCAAAATAGAGCCCATCGTGGTCAGCGAGGACTCTAATTCAAGCATTGAACATTTTCTCGCCGAAGAGGGCTTCTGTGACAAACCTCCTTATGATTTTGTTGAGAATTTACCTCCTTGTCTGTGGGATAACCCTGACTTTCCTGGTATTAAGCCACCTCAAGAAACCCTCGGGGAATCATCAAACCCCCCTTCTATTCAAAAGGTTGCTTCACCTTGCGATCAGTGTGGACTGTGGTTAGAGAGATACTACTTGGATGTCCCAAAATTGCAATCCAAAATTCACGATTTGGGAAACCAAGTGGCAAAGCTCACTGGTCAGAATGCAAAGGTGCAGCCCAACGATAAGAATCAACGAACTGCTGGGTCAATCCTGTTCAAAAATGTCGAGTCTGCTACTGCAATTGTCAATTCGAAATTGACATAGCTTCAGCAACTGTAATGGTATAACTTTCCCTCTTTTATACAGCGTGATCATAATCTCTGTTTACATGGTTGACTTGCTCTGTCATGCATAAGTTTTGATTATCGATTTCTGGATTGGTTGTGATTAGATTTCGTTTGATTGACCATAATTTGATTTGAATATGTTGTTATTTGATATCTTTTCTATTCTTGAAATACAAATGATATCTCTGTTCGATTTGATTATATCTTGCGCGATACGATGAGCAAATTGGTTAACTATGCTAATTGTATTTTCTATGTTGGGACGAATTTGTATATCATTTGTTACATAATCAAATTTCGAATGGATAACAATAATAGATGTTACGATGTGAACTGTATTCCGATGATAGCAAATGTTTTATTTGATTGAGATTACAGGGATGGATTGATTGTATCAAATCTTTTGATTTGTGTCTATAATTAAATTTAGTTATATGCCTGGTTTGTTGACTCTGTCAAAACCCTGTTTGTCGACTATGGAGTGATCTAACATGAAGGCTGTTGAGTCGATATTTGTGGAGATGATCCGATTACATTGGAAGCAATTCATACATCATGCTTTTAATTGAACGATATCAATCTGTTGTTGTGATTATAATTAGTCAATTACAGTTACGAATTTACTTGTGAATTACTTGAAACACAGCGAATGAAAACTGTGGTTGGATTCTATGGATACAGTGATGCGTGAAATCGTAATGGCTTTCTATATTGGCAATGATATGAATCTTATGCTTATCGATAATGATGGTTTGTATTTCATGCGATTTGGTTTGTCATTCATTTCATTCATGGAACAGTCTTGTTAAGATGTGAAGCGATTTTATACCGATTGGGAAAACATAGTATCTCTACTCTGTCCCGATTGTATTTTGTTTGATTTGGTTG